>WURT03397454.1:0-23220 GCA_009936505.3 Holothuria glaberrima | reverse complement strand
TATATATATGGTTACATGTCAAGTACTTCAGAAGGGGTTAAAGTGTATGGTCCTGTTACTGTGACTCAGCACTCTGCAGTTTTGTCACCTTTAACTTTATCATTGTTCAATCCAAAACAAACTGTCAAGTTAAAGGAATATTCCAGTAATAATTTCAGAGTATCTTAAATCAAAGAGAATAATTTTTCACCACATGCCACCCTTTAAACCTCACAGCTTGTTCATAGCTCAAGATATTCCCATTTAAAGTTAGGTTATTCTCATCAAAACCAGACTTCCAGTTGCTTCAAGGTTACACAATGTTATGTAATACTAGCAGGTTGCTTCTAAAATGTTTTGTTGTTCTTTAAAATTGAAGTGTTTTATGTAACCTTGAAACTTGACACCACCGAAAATTGAGTAGCATTCATTAGATCGAGCTTAAAATTTTGTGAGAATAATTTTGTGTCAAAATTATAAAGAAATACATAAGATGTTCAATTAATATGCTTGTATGTGATATTAAAGATTTCCCACAATGTAATGCACTTCTGTGAATTAGATATTTTTTTAAACTCGATAACTTCTAAACACTAAATGCAATTGAGAATCAATGAAGAGAGGGGAAATCTCTGACTTTATGAAACTCATATTTATTTAAAACAGAACATCCATTTAATTTCATGTTGTGCAAATTCTTGGGCAATTTCCACCTTAAGATTTCCCCTGAAACACTCCCACATAACTTCCCTCAACAGTTCTCAGCCATGACTCCTACCCTACAGACAATGCATCCCTCCATAAATTTGGACTTTACCCGGCTGAGAATTCTCTGGGTGGTACTTTTCGTGGGGGAATCGACCAGGGGAACTTTTTTGTGGGGGGTGGGGAGTTGGTTGTCTGGTTAAAGTTATAGGTGACATTTGATATCAATGTTTCACACTTAATAGGCTAGTAATTTTAAATTTTCCAAAATTGAAATGGGTATGGTGCAAGCGCAGTTCTGTTAAGTAACCCCTTTTTGTTTTCTAGGTTGCTTTTTTTCTTTCACTATCTCATAAAGCAAAGTTCAATAGATTTTGGAAATAAAAGCGGTACAATGATTACTTGTTTGTAAAAGCCCTTAACATGTAAACACCAATATTATATTTATGGTGCAATAAATTAGAATTCTCATTGTGTGTTCAAATGTTTGGTCTTTTTCAACTTATAACAGGCACATTTGAACACTGTCTGACATTGATCCCACATTTTACATTATATATAGTACATAACTTGGCCAAGTTAACCACAAATGAATGGCTCAAAATCGCTTCACAGAGAGTGAAATTGTGTGTCAAATAGTTGTCTTCTTTAGTTTAAAAGTTTTAGCACCTCAGTTGCTTTTCACACACAGATATTTGGTTTATTTTGTTTCATGTGGCAGAGATGTATTCAAGTCACTATTTCTTCAGCAAGTGAACTGGAGCTATTTTAGGGTGTCTGTGTTTTTTCAGTAGGGGAAAATTGCCCAGAATTTTTCAAGTCAGAAGATTGGCGGGATGTGACTTGAGTCGCGACTTGAACACATGTCTGTCATTTAGTGGTATATGCATGCAAGAGTGTGCCATGTTTTATTGGCTTGCAATGATTTCCATAGCAGACTTTAATGATTGCAATGCATGATAGGAACTGGGAGTATAAACAGTGGGCTAAGTGCTTGCACTACATCTGAATTGTTGTACTTCGAGTTCCACGATCCTTTCTTATGCGTGACGTAATCACTTCAGTCTGCTATAGAAGGGAAAGGTGAAAAGCTGGCAGTGGTGGTCATCTCTGAGAGCATTAGCACTCTCAGTAATTATTGATTTTGTAACTTATTTGTGTAACTTAATTATGTCTCTTTAACTGCTTAGTCAGCGTTACCTGTGTATGTAACATATATCCCCTTATAGTTGGGACTTAGAGCAAGGTTGAGTGACCCTGTGGACAGTTTCCAGTTTTATAGGTATGTGACTTTAATGTTGAAAAGTCTTTCATGTTTTTATCAAAGTAAAAGAGCATTCCTGTGAACTTCAGGAGTGTAGTAAGGAGTGAAGTAATTTTTATCCTTTATCAAGTGCCAGTGTTGTAATCATGTTGGAATATTACAAGTTTGTATTTCTGAAATATTGCATTTTCTGTTTTTTATTTCTTTGTTTTTCGTTGTTATTGTTTTCTCTTCGCACTATATACTAATTCAACCACAATTCACTCGACATGTCTACCACTTTACAATAATAAATGTAAAATATCATGTTTTCACAACATTTGTAGGGGCGGATCAAAATATTTGGTACTCTCATCTTAAAGAATAGACTTTATGCGTTGACGTCACGTGACGTCTTTTGGAGGCAAAAGGTGAAGTACATGTCACCTACGCAGTAGATTTCTCACTCGCGTGAAGTAGACTAATGCATGTATCCGACTGATTCACAAATCAGCTGTCTGCATTTGTTGGTGTAACTTAAAATGATATGCGCTTCTGCCTCCAAACGAGGGAGCACTTTCTGCTCTGTGACGTCATATGCATTAGGTCTTTAATAAATTAAACGATTGTTACGATAACGAAATATCGCGGTAGCGAGTATACGGGTTGACGATCACGATATACTTTGTGGGAGTCTTGCAATCGTTTACATGATACGTGCCTAACGCGTGTCATTACGTTGGTACGAAAACATCAATTTAGGGAGCAGTAGACGTAATTGGGGAAATTCCCGGATACGATAGTTTTTCTGTGGAATTTTACAGAACTCTTTTTAAATAGCATCCGCCTTTTTCAATCCGTGATCACGCACTCAGCATGATCTCGCAACTAACAGTTTTAACATTGGTCCCGATTACATGGTCCAAACCTCGATGGAACAAAACAAATGCCTCAAAGGCCGTAGGTTGCAGGGGTCAAGGGCAGTAACTCAGAGGTCTCCAGGCTCCTGGTAGCTCTGCAGAGTACGCCAGGGCCTAGTTTCAAATACTCGGTTTCCTCGCAAGTCTGATCGATGTCATACCTCAGGGGTTAGGTGTTTGGACTTCCAAAACATGAATGAAATTGACATGCTTGAACAAATTGCTGAAAATGCTAAAATGTCCCCCCCGCCCCTCCCAATATTGAAAACAAATCGCCGCCATTGGTCCTGATTATGCTTTAAAGGCAATCAAAACTTGGAAATCGTATCTAACGGTTCCCTTCCTCCCGAATTTTCCCGGAGAGACGCCGGACTACGGCCGTATACATGCTCTTATATAGGTTAACGGCCTTAAGGAATACTACACTTTTCTCCTACATCGTACACAGAACACCCCTAAAGCCTGTTCGCAGAAAATATTCAGTATTACTTGTCACACCGTGCCACAACATGCCGTTTTTGATTCCTTACCGAATGCAGGCAAGGAATCTATGCGATGGTGATGTCGTGTGTGTGTATGTGACGCTTTGCTCTTGTGAACACCCTATCGAAATGGCAAGAACTGTGGGATTCCTTTCCCGAAAACAAATTGTAGCGAGTTAAACCAACGGTCGGAACTGGGGGACATGGAGCCCCCAGTGAACGGACAGATGATTTAGTTCTGACTAGGGCTGGTATCGGTCTTACTTTACCCATGCCTATTTACTTAACGGGGATGAGAGACCATATCGTATACCCTGTGAGTGTGCTATCACCGTCAGTCACATTCTCGTTGACTGTTACGAATACTCCCATATTCGCCAGAAGTACCACGCTGTGCCAGACCTGAACTTAACTTTATTTGAGCCGACAGATCCTTCCCTTATCTTGGGCTTTCTCAAGGAAAGTAAATTATATAGAAATTTTTGACATGACTCCCGCATTTGCCTGTACCTTTTATTGGAATTTGACCCCGAATTTTTTGTTAAATGTACCCCAACATTGCACCTTTTTCTTTTCTAGGTGACACTATATAACACAATCGTGTTGGTGTGTCGTAAAATCACATCTAATTATTAAACTCAAGAAGGGTAACTCCGAGGGATCTCATACTTAAAGTGTGGGTTGGCCATATTGAGTAGATTATCCGTATTGTTTTGGTGGAAGTCAAAGGTCATTTGGGGTCACTAAAAGTCAAAAGGTCAAAACCTTGTGAACACGATATCTCAAGAAGGGCAACTCCGAGGGATCTCATAATTGGTGTGTGGATTGGCCAGATTAGGTATATGATCTCGATTGTTTTTAGTCGAGGTCAAAAGTCATTTAGGGTCACCAGAGGTCAAATGATAAATACCTTGGAAATTGCTTGTAAACACGATATCTCCATTAGGATAAATGTGAGGGATCTCATACTTACCATGTGGATTGCCCACATTAAGTAGATGAACCCTATTATTTTTGTTGGAGGTCATTTGGGGTCAACAAAGGTCAAATGGTCAAATTCTCGTAAACACTATCTCAACAGCGGTGACTCCGAGGGATCTCATACTTGGTGTGTAGGTTGGCCATATTGTGCAGATGATCCCTATTGTTTTTGGTGAAGGTCAAAGATCATTAGGGGTCACCAGAGGTCAAAAGATCAAAAACCTTGTAAACATATCTCCAGAAGGGCAACTGTGAGGGATCTCATACTTAGCATGTAGATTGCTCATATTAAGTAGATGATCCCTATTGTTTTGGTGGAGGTCAATGGTTATTTGAGGTCACCAGAGGTCAAACAGTCAAAACATTGTAAACACTGTATCTCAAGAAGGGTAACTGTGAGGGATCTCACATTTGCAATGTGGATTGTTCGTGTGGAGAAGATAATTCCTTTCGGTTTTGGTGGACGTCAAGGGTCATTTGGGGTCACAAGAGGTCAAAAGGTTAAAACCTTGTAAACACAATATCTCAAGAGGATAACTGTGAGGGATCTCATATTGTGCATTTGGAATGCTAATAATGAGTA
Organism: Holothuria glaberrima; assembly: GCA_009936505.3. Taxonomy (NCBI): domain Eukaryota; kingdom Metazoa; phylum Echinodermata; class Holothuroidea; order Aspidochirotida; family Holothuriidae; genus Holothuria; species Holothuria glaberrima. The sequence goes on along the minus strand of WURT03397454.1, from coordinate 18,327 downwards.
GTGGCCGCTCTCTTTTTGTGGATGTCAAATGTAGTTTGGGGTCACAAAAGGTAAAAATGTAGTAAACATGATATTTTGAGGAGGATAATTGTGAGTGATCTCATACTTGCCCTGTTGATTGCTCATATTTACCATGTTGATGGCCATATAGGATACAGTAGGTGATCCCTATTGTCCTCAGTGGAGGTGAAAGGGCATTGGGGTCACAAAGGTTTGGCTCTTCTTAACATGAAATCTCAGATAGGATAACTGTGAGGGGTCTCTTGTTTGTTGTGTGGGGGATTCATGTTTGTAACAATATATCATAATTATGGCAAGGAATCTCTCAGCCTTTTGGCTTTCTGGTTATAAAGTAGCTACGGTAACCATAAATTATAAGTTAAAATCAATAAGCTGGTAAAGTAACTTAAATTTCCCTTCTAAATGATTTTACTGAATCATTTTTAGCTAAAACCAGCCATATATAGCTGTCTGAGCTATTGCAATTAGCAATCGTCTCTATCCGTCATCTATCTATCATGTCTGTCAACAATTGAACTACGAGCTTTCAAACATTCACTTTTTGACGGGATTTTGATAAAACTTTGACAAAATGATCAATGGGGGTGGGGCGACTTTGAAGGATTCAGGGGTGATACTGGCTATTATGTGAAAATCTCAAAAACTTGCGTTTGCTCGCCGACCATGTTATGTTCTTGAAAGTTTGTCATAGTTCCTTAAAGTGTATGTAAAGTCTAAAATTTCAAAAGCATATGTTACAAAGCTTAAAATATGTATCCAAATGGTGCAACTCCCTTCTTCACAGAATATTCCTGAGCTGAGGTATAAAATGTTAAAGCTTATTCACTCAATTTGAGATGTTATTTTTGTACAACTCAAACGTTTTTCTTTTTTCATTTTTTTTAATTTTTTTTTTATATTTGAGAGCCATTGCACCTTGTGCCAAGATGTAATCACCGTCTTAGTGTTATACGGTGATTTGGCCACATAAGCCGTCTCCATACAACATGCTATACAAAGGAACAGTAAATGTTTCAAGGTCATATGTACAGTTTAATTTCAAAACGAAAGAAAAGCAGGTAATATGAGTTGTACAAGAAGGACATCCCAAATTATTGTGCAATCGACTATTTCAAATTAAGTGAATGAAGTTCAACATTTTTATCTCAGCAACGGAATAAGCTATGAAAATGGGAGTTGGATGAATGGTATTCATTTTCCATGCCTCTAAAATATATATTCTTGTAATTCTAGACTTCAGGTTCACTTTAGGTAGTGCTTTCAGGGTGCACACAAATTTTTGATACAAGGCCTTTTAACATCATTCAAGGCCAAACGGGTGGAATTTTTTTTTATCTGGAATTGCGTTTTAACGGTAAGTCGGATGGAATCCAAACGTTGTGTGTTTAGTCACCATTTGGTGCCAAATAATGCGGAGGTCATCAGGGGTCACTTGAGGTCAAAATCTTTGATTTTTATAACTTTTTAAGCTAAGTTAGGATTAAAACCAGCCTTGGACAAATGTTAGCACATTTTGCTTCTAAATCAACTTATGTTAGCAGCATAGCTTCCTCAATGAGTACGGGTAGCATTCCCTCCCCCTAGACAACACCCCTTCTGTTGCACCTAACCCAAAATAAGAGAAACCTTGTAATAAAAAAGTTCTAAACACCTAATCAGTTCAACGCTTTGCCAAAACCGATTGCACTGTACCATTAATTATGTACAGTACCTACCAACCGACGACACCTTACATGAATGTCACTCATACCCCATAGACGAAACTCCAGGACGGCACCCCTGCACGATTGGAAGAATCCACCTAGGTGCCAATTATGCGAGGTAGGCCTACGGCTCTGGGCACTCCTTAGTGTCATAAATTGCCGCAGCCCTCCAGGGACTTCGGACAGGCTTTAACCCAGGCTGTGACTCATCAACTTGTGGAATCAACTTGTGGACTACGAAATTGGTCTTTCTACTACCATAATAGCGGTGGTCTCTAATGCCGAAACGATTTGACTATTTCATGATTTGTGCAGTAATAAGACACATTTCGGTTTTTAAATAAAATCATTTACTGCGCCCTGACAAAATGCATCATGAGGGTAACCATCCCAAAATACTGCTATGCCTCCCCGGGGGGGGGGGGCATTTTACTAGGATGGTTTTGAAATAACAAACTCCTGTTTTGATGTTATGGATCGATGGTTATACCTAATGCACTTCTGTATTTGGTGCAAAATAGCTGCGGTGAACGTTATAGATTTCTTTTTAGTATTACAATGTTTGAGTTTTGTAGTTCACGGTATTGTAGGATCCACCTGTCGTCGAATTACCGTTGCCCTGGTACAAAGCTCCACCTTCGCCTATATTCTACATCTTTGGCACTACTAGCGCAATCTCTCTTTTCCAAGTTCTCTAAGAATCGTAAAAAAAGTTAAAAAGTTAAAAAGTTTTAGTGTAGGCTCATCTTTCATCTTACAATCATAGCATACTGTGATTTCGATAATGAGAGAAACCTACGCGTTTGTCATGACGTGTGTGGGTATGTGAGTGCTTGCGTGTTTGTGAGTGTTTTTGTTTGCGACGCCTATAACTTGTTTACACGGTTTTACAAATATAGAATACCCCTGAAGGTTTGAATACGTAGTATACTGGTGTAATCATACTGTGGAGAAGAACCCTGCTGTTTATGGTAGAGATGAAAGGTCATGTCGATATTGATTCTTCTGAAAATCCTCTTTTTCAAATCCCACCTTTCTTTTTTGTCCGTTGTGTCAAGTAAACAATACCTTGATCACTCACGTAAAGCAGCACGAAGATTCTTATCCACTCAGGTTGCAAACAATAACACAAGTGTTTACTCCTGACTGCCCGATCACGTACTAGCTCCATCTCACATACTGGGTACTGCAAAATGCAGTTTGCAGGGGAAGCTTTCTGTTTTACGTCGTATGTAATTGCAAGGGGCAAAAAGTAACTTCGATTTTTTTCTCTGAAAGTAGTTTGTGTCAGTCCAATTATCATCTTTATACACTTTAGTTGTATTGTATGACATTGCAAGGGTCATAACCGTCCGCCCTAGACATTTGTTGCAATGGATACAGGACGTAAAGGAGCTGGCGATTTTGAAGAAATTAATTCGTTAAATGAGGTCACTAATTATCAAGTACTAAAAACCTTGTTTACATGGTATCTCGAGATAGCAAGAATGGACTCTTTTGATGTTTGGCACATAGATGTGTTATATGTAATAAATGAACCCGATCGTTTTCGATGGGATAGAAGGTGAGGGAACAAGAGATCATATACCTAAACAATATCTACACGGTATCTCAAGATACCAATCATGGGATGCTTTTCATACTTAGTACGTGGATGTGTCATCAAGTAAATGAAATCAATCGGTTAATTGACATAGGATTCCATGGTCATCAAAGGTCAAACACTGAAGACATTGTCTACAAGATATCTCAAGAAGGAACTCACAAATACATTTTGCACTTCCTACTACGTAGAATATGACCTGATGACGTCATGACGTTACATTAGGCCTGTCAGCTAATATAGCACGTAATTGCGCAGCGGCGAAGAACAGCAGGGGCAATGCCGAGTCATCATTTTCATGCATACAATGCCAAGAGGCTATAAAGGCAAAGAAAATCTAGCCTATGTATCAATAACTTCTTGTAGAGATAATTGACGCAAGCAGTAAACACCTCTTGCAGCGGATTTACAATGTATGCTTTCAGACAAGCTGATAGTGACATTGAGCCACCTTAGACTGAACGTATATACACTAGGCCTACACTTTTTATGGAATCACTATCTGCCATTGTATGCTTCACCAGGAAGATGACAACGTGCCTTTTGACAAAGGTAACGTATCTTTTGGAATATCACTGAGCAGATACAATAGGGAAATTTTCATTGATGTAACTTGTTTTATACTGGTTAATAATTCGTCGCTCCTAAAACTCACAATGTCGGCGTCAACAAGTGGTCAGTTCACAGTATTTGACTTCATTGTCCTAGGAGCTTCGTTTACAATTTCTGTCTTCATAGGAATCTACTTTGCTTTGGTCCAGAGGAAAAAGGAAAATACCGCCAAATACTTTGTTGGTAATCGTGACATGGGAGTAATTCCTATCTCCTTGTCCTTCATAGCGACCGCTATCTCTGCAGTGACTTTCCTTGGACTCCCGGCAGAGATATACTCCTTTGGACCTGATTATGTGCTACTTATTCCCATGAGATTGGTTGTCATTTTCATCGTAACGAGATCATTCGTTCCGGTATTTTATCAACTTCAACTTACAAGTATTTTTGAATATCTTGAGATGAGATTTGCCAGGTCTGTCAAGATTGCCGGTATGGTCATATTTTACGTCTTTACCATCTGTTATATGGGTTTTGTGGTATATGCTCCTGCCCTAGCGTTAAGTCTGGTCACGGGAATGTCTGTGGTATCTTCCATTTTGACAGTTATTCTAGTCTGCATTTTCTACACGACCATAGGAGGAATGAAGGCGGTTATCTGGACTGATGCTTTTCAGGTAGGGAATCTAAACTAAAGTTACATGAAATCTTAATGTAAATAGCAGTTGATAATCAAGTCATCTTAGACTGCCATGAAATTTCAATTAGTGTTTTAAGAACCTAGGCAAAGGAAAAATAACAGCCATGCGACGAGCCATAGATACCCACTGAGCACGGTGGTAATAGCGTAGGCTACGTAGAAACTTTCTGTGCTTTGTGTCTTTTTGTTATGGTGTAATATATAAATATATATATATATATATATATATATAACAGAGGCAACTTTAAATCCCCTGCAAGAAGACTTCTCAGGGAGACTGAATTGATTATATCTCTTGGTACGAATAAAGCCAACTCCCTTAACAAAGACATCGCTTTCCTCTCCAATCTACAGTATTTCAAGCAGTAATTTACAGGTGTATTTTCGTTTTCTGTGCCATTTAGTAGTTTAACTCTTAATTCATCTGAAGAAGGACAAAGTTGTCCGAAATATTATGGAATAAATTTGTTGGTATTGTATCAGGCATCACTGTGTTTATCTGCACTGCAAAAAATTTCTGTAGATTTACAGAACAAAAAATAAAGAAATACATAAAGAAAACAGAAAATGTGCTGTCAATTTGTTGCAACAAATTGACAGCACTTTCTCCGTTTCTTGTTTGTAACTTCTTTATTTTTTGTTCTGTAATTCTACAGACGTCTGCAGACATTTTTTACAGTGTGCTTATTGTAATTGTTTACTGATAATATACCAACACGTGGACCATTCCAATATGTAAATATATATTATGTATATCTATATATATATTATATGTATATATTGAATACATATTTGAAGCACACTTTTATTAATTGTGCTGTGAAAACCTTGCTTTTAAGCCCGTCTTTCCATTCTTTTCAGTCTCTTTTAATGTTTACTGGTCTACTGGCAATCGTCGTAGCAGCCCTTAAGGAAGTCGGTGGTTTCCATAAGATGTCCAGGCTCGTTAAAGAGGGAGACAGGGGAGTTTCATTTATTTTTGAGGCCGACATTACGATTAGATATTCTGTCTACGCAAGCTTTTGTGGTGGATTTTTCAATACGTTAGCAATGCATTCCACGGGACAGCATATTATTCAGAGATACCTTTCATGTCGAAGTGTGACTCAAGCCCAAGTGGTCGTATGGCTTGGATTTATACTTGCGTGTCTCATTGTGTTTCTTGCCGTAATGTCGGGACTGGTGATATACGCTTACTACTCTGGTTGTGATCCCCGTCTTGCCGGCAGAATCGAGAGGTTTGATCAGATTGTGCCTCTAATTGTGGGAGACCTCTTTCATGGTTATCCAGGCCTTCCAGGACTCATCGTGTCCGGAGCTTTCAGTGCGTCACTCAGCACCATCTCTTCTAGTCTGAACGCCATGGCAGCTGTATTTGAGGCGGCTGTTCTTAGGGTTGCCTTCAAAGGGGCAACAGAAAAGAAACTTACTGTCCTGTCTAAAGTATCTTCCCTAGGGTTTGGTTTTATTTGCACTGTCTTAGCATTGCTGGCGTCAAAGCTAAGTGGAGTACTAGAAGAAACGATTGCTTTGACAAGCATAATGACGACACCGTTGTCAGCAGTGTTTTGTCTCGGTGTTTTTACAACTCGCTGTAATACGAAGGGAGCCCATCTTGCCCTTTTAACCGGCATCATTCTCGGACTATGGATTAAGATAGGATCAGAGGTTTATCCCAAACCAGGAAAGATTCCTATTCTTTCCACCGAAAGCTGTCCTTCTGAGTACGTCAATGTGACATCAAAAGGGCCATACATGTACTCCAGCACCGATGATCCTTTCTACACCATTGTTCCTAATGAAACGATCGACGACCAGGAGAACGATAGCAACAACTCATTCATCATTACCTTCTACAACATGTCGATATTTTTATACAGTATCTTTACATTTATCGTTCCTGTGATCGTCGGCTATCTCGTCAGTCTCATCACGAAGGAGCCTCCATCTTCCGACCCCCGTCTTCACGTCTCAATATTTGATATATTTCGCTGCTGCTCAAAGAGCAGTCATCCACCTCGAGGGCGGAAAGTACTGAAAGCAACTTACGAGGAGGTCGATAGCAATGATATTGTGCATGAAAACGACAACTTCCCATACACGCGAGTGACGAGTCTTTGAATCATGCAGCGGTAATTTAATTTTAAAATAAAACTAGGACTTTTATCAAAAAGCCCAAAGTCTTAGTAATTCCTTGCCGAAAAGAAATGCTTTGTTCCCCTGAGATTTATCCCTCAAATAGTCCAAGTTTTGTGATGTTCCCACAATTGACCCCTGCTGATCTCACATGGCATTTGAACTCTACCAAAAATCGAACAACAAAAAAGTAAGTGTCCTAGATGGAATTCGGACACGTGTGAAAAAAGAGCACATTCCACTTCACCACTGGCAATCTCGTTATAGGTATGGTATTTCTAATTATTTTAAAAAGTCGTAGCATCCTTTACACGTGTCCATTGTAAGCTAATTAAAATGATAAGTACCAATTACTGTAAAAGGTAAACTTTTGAAAAATAAATGTTGTCCTCTATAATTTTATCTTTGGAACGGTAAAAAATTAAGCCCTAACTTTTCGATGGTCACGAAACACAATTCGAAGGTACAGGCCGCTGTTTATTTAGTTTACGGCGTTTTCCGTATTTTCACCCTAGGTGACCTCAGATAACCTTTGACTTCTACTAAAACCAGTATGGTACATTTCCTGACTATAACGCATCCACGTGCCAAGAATGAAAAGTATGTAGATGCTTCCTACCTTGAGACACGTGTTTACAAAGTTTTTCGTTTTTGACCTCTGTCGACCTGACATGACCTCTGACCGTTACCAATACTAATAGTGTTTTTCTCTCTATATTATTTATCCATATACCAATATAAACAATATCCACCATTCCTATCTTAAGATATCGTGTTTTTAAGCAATTATCAAGGTTTTGAAGTTTTACCCTCCGTAAACTCAGATAACCTTTGACCTCTACCAAAAGTATATGGTTCATCTCCTGAATATAACACATCCACATGCCAAGTATGGAACGTATCCATGGGCCTTACCTTGAAATATCGTGTTTACAATGTTTTGGGGTTTTGACCTCTATTGACCTGACATGACCATAGGGTTCTTTCTCTCTATGTGATATATCAATATACCAAGTATACTTTTTAATTTTAATGTAGCACTCTTATGCTGTGAAATATCGTGCTTACAAGGCAAGCGACACAAATACACACAGACACACACATGGACACACACACGCCGCTGTGACTGCATTGATTCCTTTTGCCTTCGGCAAGGAATAAAAAAAAGAAGCGTCTTGGAAGGGACTCAAACCCGGGCCGTTTGTGGGAGAAAAGCAGCACTTTCTACCACGCCATCAACAAACACGTTAAGAATATATGGTATTTCTAATCATGGTATAGTCGTGTTCGTAATTACGGCTATTAAAAATCAGAAATATTACTGTAACAGTTACGTTCTTTTTTAAATGCTGTTCTCTACAGTTTTATCTTTGGAACGGTACAAAAATTCAGCTCTTACTTTTCACTGAACATACCCTCGCAATCTGCCCTACTCCATTTGCAAAAGCGTTCCGCCGCCTCTGACTACGTATACAATCAGGGAGCTGCTACAATGAAGGCTTCACGTCTTCGTTAGTTTGGGGTTCGGCCAACATTCGCTATTAGGTCACTGCCGCTTTTTTCTACCATAGACCATCAAACGTCCTATATCTTAACACATAGGTGACTGTAATTCTTCTCTTTGCATTCATACTTCATAGACAAAGAAAAGGGGAGTTTTCTCAGTTCCATTCGGAGATAAGGGGTGGACTACTGATTCGTATAGGTACATATACTTATTTGGTGTATTCATGTATTCATGCAGTATAGTCTACACGTATCGGTATATTTGTGTGCCTGTACAGTTAAGCTACCCGTGATGGTAGAATGAACTCGCGAAGTGTGCCGAAAAATAACCTTTTGTGATCAAATAGTTGCGGCAAAATCATGTTGTTCTAAAACACATGAGCGAAATATTACGTGCTCGCGAACGAAGCACAACATCGTAATACACAGCTCGTAACCAATAAAACACACAGGGTTTGCCTGAAGGAGAAGGGGATAGACGATCCGAAGCCCTGACAGAGACAACGGGATGAGGGAAGAATTGGGACGGAGCCGTATCAAGGATGGTGTCGGGGGTGGCGTGAAGAGGGCAAAAGGGGGAGGGGAGCCGTGCATGTAACGCCAACCTTAATGCAACTTCATTCGGTGTCATAACATGTTTTTCACAGTAGGCTCAGTAGATCTGCGTAACATGTTTATAAACTTAGTTCAATGTTCGGCAGGAAAGCGTGCTTGCAGATTGTCACAGCGTGAAGCGTGCCAAAAATGTTTATGGATACCATCAGAGAAGCATATGTGCCCACTGGGAGCCACTTGATATCAGCTGTCGAGGGTGCTGTCCTTTAAAGGGGATAGCACGCATTGCACAGTGTAACTATCCACTCGTCTGAACTGTGGAATGGTTTTCTCAGATTGCGACAGAAACTATGCGACTTAGCCTACATGATGAAACCACTTTAGCTGCTTCGGCTTTGATTTGTGGTAAGGGGAGCGAGCTTTAACTCTTAAGCTGTACAACACCGTACTATAATAAGGAAACAAGGAAACTCCTCAGCTGAAGTGGTGCAAAATATGGGTTGTGCTGAAGAACAAGCCCTCCTTGAAAACAAGGGACAGTCTGGTAAACCACTGAGGAACTGACCCGCTTTGCCGGGGATTGCACTCCCAGTAGTCCCCCTTTGCTTCAGATCATATGAGCAATGGGTGAGGCGAAACGTTTCTTCAGCCTTTTATAGACTGGCTTGAGATGGGGATCCAAGCCCCACCCCTATCATTGTGTTCACTATACTATGATCTTCAGCGAGATGATGAAAAAAATTATTTAGAATAATACTAGCAAATTGACGAAATTGATGGGTTGCCCACCTAGCCAAATCCCAATCCATGGGCCCGGTTTTGGGCAAGGCACAAGTCTGGTATCCTTCTATGTCAAGCCAATTTCAAGTCCAGTGACCAGAATTAAGGGTTATTTCGGATTCAAGCTAGAGTCTAGGACTCTAGGGGGTCAAATTTACTGTGTAGTCCGTTTTTTCGTTAACTGTGTAAATTTATCCATTCATACAATGTGCAAAGCTAGTAATACCAGTAATATTCACGTTATTTTCAGGATTGTGAACTCGGCTGGCACCGACTCCGAGTCTAGCTGCAGCCGATTCCAGGGCAATTCTGATTCAGTGGACTCCAATGCGGGTCAATTCCGAGTCAAGTAAAACACAGAATCCGGAACGGTGTTACAGTCCTTATATTTTTGCAATAGCTGCTTTGTTGCCTACAGGAACAATTTTTCCATGAATCCCACCGAAACCCAAATCACGTAAAAAATTGAAAAAAAAAACATGTCTTAGAAGAGATTTGTCTGTGCTTCCTCCCTTGTAATGTCATGTTTACAAAGTTCAGTTTTGACCTCTGGTGACCTCAAATGGCTTGTGACCTTCACCAAAAACAAAAGGGTTCCTCCTCTGAACATGACAAATCTATACTAAGTAGGCTATATGAATAGTTTCTGTCTTTCCCATCTTCATATATCATGTTAATAAGGTTTTAAGGTTTTGACCTTTGGTGACCTCAAATGACCTTCCAACTCCACCAAGAGACAATAAGATTCTTCCTCTCAACGTGACAAAACTATAAACAAACTATAAAAAAAGTGTCTGGCATTGCTATCTTGAGATACAGTGTCTAAAAACCATTTACAAGGTTTTGCAGCTGTACCTCCGGTGACCTCAAATGACATTTGACCACCACCAAAGACAATAGGATTCTTCCTTTCATCATAACAAATCTAAATATGAAAAGTGTCCATCATTTCTATCTTGAGATATTGTCTTTACAATGTTTTTGGTATTTGACCTCTGGTGACCTCAAATGACCTTTGACCTCCTCCAAACACAATAGGGTTCTTCCTCTGAACATGACAAATCTATATACCAAATATGAAAAGTGTCGGTCATTCCTATCTCGAGATATCGCGATTACAAGGTTTTTCACAGTTTAACCTCTGGTAACCTCAAATCACTTTTGACATTAACCAAACAAATACGTAGGGTTCTTTTAGTCAACGACAGATTTATAAACCAAATGTGAAAAGTGTAGGTCATTCCTATCTTGAGATATCCCGATCACAAGGTTTTCGGTCTTTGACCTCTGGTGACCTCAAATGACCTTTGACCCCACCAAAAACAATAAGGTTCTTTCTCTTAGCATGAAAAATCTATGTACCAAATATGAAAAGTGTCGGTCATTCCTATCTTGAGATATCGCGATTACAACAAGCGTCACAAACACACATTCACACACACACACATACACACATACACAGGGCATCCATCGCATAGATTCCTTGCCTACCTTCGGCAAGGAATAAAACATCATGAAACTCTTGCAAATCTCCTCTTATTGCATTAAGAGCACCGCTGAAGACGTTCTGAACATAAACTATTTCAAACAATAGGTAAAGCAAGGAGACATTCTCCTTAAATTTCACAATTCAATTACAAAAATATTGTCACATGATCAAAATAGGCCATTCATGAACTAGAGCAGGGGTGGGGAACCTCTGGCCCGTGGGCCGTATGCGGCCTGCGAGACCATTTTATCCGGCCCGCGAGGTAATCCATAATATAAATTCATAATCACTTGAAAGGTAATTGATAATAATCTTTTAGACCACGGTGCCTATCGTTTTTCCTGCTTATATCACTTCCGCATATTTCACGTAAAACTTCTGCGAAACACAACCAGTATATTACGAACCCTAGTATTCACAATGTAACATCACCACCGTTTCCCTAGACCCACCCAGGTGCAGATTCCTGCAGAAAATGGTAGTATCGGAAGCTTTGCGTGGAAGGCTACATACAGAAGTGGACAGAATAGCTCACTAACAGATGTTTAGGCCTATCTATTACATTGAGAGCTAAACTCGGTGGGCACTGTATTTATTACGGTAAATTCGGATAGGGGTAAAGAGTGAATTAAACCTTAAAAAGTGGAATATAGGCTAGTTGGTTTCAAGATACGTCTTTTTTGGAGCACTTCGCGCGCACTTTTTGTATGTGCTCATTCGCTATTACTACTGAGTCAAATACTCATTTTGTGATACTTCTAGTCCGCGTAACCTTTGGGATTCAATGTCATTTAAAGATAGTGGATAAACATTATGTTGCCTAAACATTTGTACAAACTTCAGAACCCCTAACGGCTTAGGCCCACCAGGGCCTGTTTACGACCCCTTGGCCTGTGCCCCATGAAAAAACTTGTAGCGCCCCCACTCCTGCGGCCCGCGAGTGGATTATGACTACCAAAACGGCCTGCCAGAGGAAAAAGGTTCCCCACCCCTGAACTAGAGTGACGAGGCATACTAACTCTGATTGGGGTGAATTCATTTTCCCTTTAACTAATTAAGAACTTTAAACTTAGTTGGCCCATTGAATTTACTAATAAGTTGTTCCTTTGAGTTTTTCTTTCGCATAAAGATATTATATTCCGTTAATCTTTCAAAAGCAAACGTTTCTACTTCTTTCTTTCTTTCTCATTTGCAAGATTAACCACCTCATCTTCATCTTAAGACTATATATGAAATGGACTTATGTATAAAGGCTTCTTACTTTTTTACTTTGAAAATGATGACTTGTGACTTGGCTTGAGAGAAAATGACATGTGACTTTACTTGACCTAAAGTAGCCTCGACTAGCGATTTGAAGTTATATTAAACATGCACAAAAGACCATGAGATGGGTCCCCTTGGTGATTCCGTTTTCCCTCTGTGATTTGTTTTGTCTACCCAGTGGCGTACTTATGGAAGCTGTTCACCCCTGGTTCAAGTCTATTGAGGGGTTTCAAAGACGTCCCATGATCGTGCGTCCCTTTGGCTTTGAAGGGTAAGATCGCGCGTCTCCTTGGTTTTGAAGGGTAAGTGTCGCAGTGGTAACTATAGTTATGCCATGCGCGTGTTCTGTAAATGCGCTTACTGCCTGCCGTTTTGCCCTTCAGTGCCTGGGAATCCTACTCGCATGACGTCAAATGAAATCCCTCTATGGGGTACAAAGCCACAAATAAAATCTCTAAATAATGAAAATTTCCAGCATATATTCAGTTCGAACTTTGGCCAAAGACAGCACCATTTAGCACTCGTGAGTCACCTTCCATGAGAGAATTTTAGGGGGAGGTAATACCACTATACCCGGCCCCAGGATATCAACGCCAGGTGCCATCTATCCTAAGTACGTCCCTACAATTATCAAATTAAAAAAATCCGACCTCGCATGAAATGATGAAGTGGCGTTATTATTCTTTTAATTTTTTTGTTGCCAGGTTAACATATTTCAACAGTAGTCTACGTTTAGAAAATCTAGACAATGTAGTAAACAAGGAAAAGGGCTACCGTGCGTTACAGTCAAATTCAATGGAACATTTTTAAAAATCTGAGAAAATCTGGCCAATTATTTAGGTCAAATTTCCTACGTAAATGCCACCATCACAATTCGAAAATTTCTTAAACGGTGGTGTCTCCCTCCCCTTATACCCTTTTAATAGCATTCAATCACTTTCGGTGTTATGAACCTTTCACATCGGTTATAAATTTTGGAGAAAGTCCTTACAGTAATGAGGATAAAAATAAATGGCGTAGGCAGGATTTCTCTCATGAGGGTAGTCAGTATGCTGGGTGCCTGGGGGAAGTGTTTAAGAAAATTTTTGAAAAATTAAGCGTCCTTACATGCCATCTGGTGCGACATTTGCTACCTTTGAAGTAAAAATTTGTGTTAAAATATTTACGTATTTTAGGTATTAAAAAAATGGCATCAGTGAGGGGGGCACGGCCCAATGGCCCTAAATACGCCACTGATAATAATAATAAAAGTTCAACCATTAGAGAACACAATGGTGAATTATTGAATATATAGGTACTGGTGCAATTCAAATCAGAACTTATTTTAATTACCAAGGGAGTTTTTTAAACTGTTGATTTCTTTTAGCTATATCATTGCAATTTATTTTTCTTTCAGTAGGTGCCGGAAAATCATCAGCATTCATACCATGAGCTAAATTTTCACATGCTGGCTTTACTTGTGACCCACAAACCACATTATTGGGCTTTTGAAACAATCATAATCAAACTTTTGCCACTTTATGTGTTGGGGAAAATATCAAAATTTGAAAGTATACTATTGCACAGGGGCCTTCCTATATCTGCAGAGCAGGGGGACTATCCAAGGAACAGGGGCTTGGCCCCCAAATGCCCCCAGGCTGGTTACGGGCCTGACAGATCTACAAATTTAACGCAAGTCTTTAAGTAGCTTTCACAATCAAACATTTATACATTTCTAACTGACTTGTGCCACGTAAAGTGTAAGTTAATACCCAGATACCAGTACCTTATTTCTCTACAACAGCCATTTTAATATTTTCTGGAAGCATGAGTTTCTTCAAATCGTGAATGTTCAGATGCGACTTTCAAGGCCTTGGAAGTGTCATTTCCTGCAATCAGGTGTGGGGGGTGTTTTGGTGGAAATTTACTTAGCATTGATGGTGGCGCTTCGCTTACATGCAGTGTCACATGTTGGTCCTTCAATTCCCCCCCCCCCCATCTTGAAAATCTTTCCCTACGCCTACTGTGGTAATCCATTAAAGGGAGTCTGAATACGATATAACTCCCTTAGAAAAAAAAAAACTATCAAAGAAAGGGAAGTCTCCGTTTGGCGACGGTAAATCTTTAACAAAGAAAACAAAGAGAACCCAATGACGCTCCCGGTGTTCTTGATAATCCCCCCCCCCTTCATTCATACTGTTATTCCATTGCGAGCCAGAAATAACCCCAAACAGTTACAGGTGAAAAGGCCAGAATGTTTGTACACTAATATGGAAAGTAGAAAACATCTCTCAAGAATAGATTTTCACTTTAGACCAGTGGTTCCCACTCTTTTTCAGCCCAACGCCCCCTTTCACTGAATTTGACTGGGCAAACGCCCCACCCAGTCTATAACATCGCATTGCTATGCATGAAACGATGAAAACAAAAACACATGTTGAAGTGTGGAGCGCCCCCTCCTCGAGATTCCCTAATGGGGATCCCGGGACATCGTTCCAGTGGGGGAGCAAGTAGCAAAAGCCCAGGAAGCTCTCGAATATTTAAGAAATTGTCAAATGAAAAATAAAGCACTGCAAGTCATATTTTTACTATCTTCCCTTTACCGAATAACCTTAACTGCTCACTAAACAAATTACAAAAATCCGTCTTAGAACAGCTTGTTATTAAAAACAGTTACCAATGTACGGCCTCTTCTTGGATGCTGCAAGGCGATTGCATTGTGAATGGGCGGACTGGCGAAAGAAGGATGGTACTTGGTCGCATGACGCATTGAAGGACTTGTACCACCGTGCACCAGGGCCGTATCCTGGCCTAAATCCCAAGGGGGGGGGGCAGTTCATGACAGCGTCAAGGGGCGTACATATGTTAGTAAGAACCCAGGAGAATTCTTTCTTTGGCTTTGTTACCGACTGAGTCCCTGAGGGAGGGGTGAAAGAAAAAGGGTCTAACAAGCAGAAATGAAATTTTGTATAAGGTCTCTTTATAAGTGAAAATTGATGTCTTTGGCAAAGCGTTTAACTATTTATGTGTTTAGAAATTCGCATTATTTAGTACCCATTTTATTATTTGGCTTTTGTTCAAGGGGTGCTGTTTAAGGGCCGGGTTGATATACCTGCTCTTGAGAAGTTGAGAAGCTGTTGTGCATGTAAGATATTACCTAAGATGCAAAATGGTGCTACCCTAAGGACCACCGTCGGTTGGTGTATAGCGTAGCTCTATTTTTGTCAATAATGCCTCCCAAATTGAACTTCCTAAGCTGCATCTAAACACTTTTTGAGACTTCTTCCTTTAGAAACCAAGACTTCGAGAAGGAAAGTTTAATTTGAAAAATTTATTCAGTTCAATCACTTCGTAAGAGAACACATGACTAATAGGTACTCACACAAGCTCATTAATTTCAGCATGAAATTGAAGGTTATCACATGGCGTCCTTTTTTTATTCTGGCATGCTGTGCCGGACACGGAGTGTGAAGGAATACTAAAATTCTTCAACGAATTGGCTTCATCTGTCAGTCTGTGTTGCACATCATGCATGAGGAAGGAGGTTCATTCGTTTGTACGAGTTTCCCGCATAAGAACCCGTTTGTGGCGGGGGTTCGGGGACCTTCCCGGGAAAGGTTTAGAAAAAGGAAACCTGTATACCCAATTTCCAAGATTCTGAGGACCTTAAAAACATAATCAGTAGGATGCAGTTTTTAGTATTTTCAGTATTTTTTTCAAGAAGCTATTTTTTCAGTTAGGATTTGGAAATCTCAGGGACAGATGCCTCTCTGCCCCGCCCCACAGGCTGCTACCCTGGTCACTCAAACTGCGCTTCAGGTTTTTATAATGAGGAGGACGAAATTAACTCACCTAACTGCCTAAAACTTGCATTTTTGAAAACATTTGAAAGTTTTCCTTTATAGTACATTGCAAAAGTTATCCATAGTGTTTCAGTTAATGACTGTCTTTTCTGTCAGTATGTCATGTCTACATGAGGAAAAAGTGATGGGATAATTTTAACCATGCCCCGTTCGCTTACAGGTTTCATTGGCACTGGTGGGAATATGAGGGTCCTTGCCAGGAAAGTTTGAATATTAAACACTGCTAGATGCGATTTCCTGGCATCTACAGGCATTAAAATAATTCAAAACTAGTATCGCACAGGAAGAGGAATTGTTAGACCTATCCTACTTGTTGATTTCATTTTATCTCCTTTTTAGGTGAGCTTATTTGGGAGCTAAGCAAGAGGTAACTTTTTGGAATGTGGTAAAGACCGTGTTTAAATTAAATATCTCATTTTTTCAGAACGCCCCCTACCACCCCTTAGCGCTCATCGCCCCCTGAGTTGCTCAAAAGCCCCCAGGGGGCGATAACGCCCCCGTTGGGAATCACTGATATAGAGTATGATGCCGAGCACTTTACAACTATCATATTTTTACTAATTTTGAACGAAAATCCAGACGAACAACTATACATCAATTGGGAATGGGAGGGAGAGGTGCAGGAAGGTGAAATTAGACCTCCCTGATAGGTATAGCCGAAGGGGTGAAGGACTAACAAGCGCGTTTCAGAATACTTTTTCATCGTAAGTGTATTAACAATCACCATCTATACCGATAATGGCTGCGCGCACTGAAAGCGTTCGGTAAAAAGTTCTGAAAAGTGTATTACGGCAAATACGTACTTTCAAGTTCCAACCTTCCACATCATGCTACAAATTAGATTGAAATATCCCATATTGATGGGATGTCCCCTACAGATGTTTCGAGATAAATCTGCATAATGGTCATGAGATGGAATGCGAACCGTGACGCATGTGCGCAAGGCGCGCCGATATTTTTCGTCAAATAAGATTTCCATGACAAAACTTTTATTCAGAACCTGCAGCGAGACGCTTTTAATTGCCGAACAAACATACATACCACTCAAAAATCCAGTATTTTACCTGGTTATTCGTAACCAGCTTTGGAATTTGCTGCTGTGCTTCTCCGGGAGTTACTATCAGAAGATAGTGATAAAAAGAACAACTTCGTGATAAGGTTCTAAGTGCGCGCAGCGCGCGAAAATTTTGATAGTTTTCGAAGGATTTGCGAAATTCTGATAGTTTGAAACATTTGTGATAGAAAAATGATGACAATAGATCCAAAAACACACCTCACCCTACCCCTACAGAAATCTATAGCTTAACGTCTTTTGGGATCATTTCAAAATTTTCAGAATTTTCGATTGGGGACACGCGCCCCCATACCCCCGTGCCGGCGCCACTAGGTAGTCACCATTCTTAAAGAAATCACATTGTGTTTTAAGTAAGCCACCCGAGAGGCTGTCATTATCGTTATCCAACAAGCGTTTACAAGTAGCTTTATAGCTTCACAATATAAAGCAAAGTCCGGCCACTATTTTAAGACCGTCATTGGAATAACTTCAGTTTCAATACGACTTATGCTCTCAGGTTTATATCGTCATAAAAATTTAAAAAGTGACGAGATGACCTTTCAAATGTAAATATTATCAGGCATAGGAAACGATGAAAGGTAATAAGTAAAATCAGGTTGTTTTGTTTGGTTGCTCGTTTATAAATCCGATATTCTCGTTCAGTAAAAAGTTGAACCTACACAAACAACCGTTCAAAATTTCCTTAAAGCCTAGTTTGCTCGTAAAATTTAAAAAAAAAAGTTATTCTTCTGTAATATCCGGGCCACCTCCTTCCTGCATTCATACGAGAACATGAGAGAGCAAGGCTCATCGACCACCCTTATAACCACATGGTAAATCTCTATGTATTTCACAACTTTATGATCTGTAAAACATTTTAAAATTGTCGAGATAGATGATTTTAAGACCAAATAAAATGACTACGCACACTTAGAGCATTGCTCAATTATTAGCTAAAACAATTTTACTCTTGACGAAGCCGTCAAGGTGAAAAGAGTTTCTGCATACAATGTGAACTTAGAATTTCGTTCTACAGGAGAACTCTCCTAAGCATGGAAGTACTACCTCCGAGGTAGTACTTCCATGTTCTAAGACGGATGAACTTAAAAGTCGCATATATATA
>WURT03397343.1:9882-20073 GCA_009936505.3 Holothuria glaberrima | reverse complement strand
GGGGGGCACCCTCTCTCCACTGTGCTATTAGTTTACCAGGGTCTAGTTGTGGGGTATGTGGGGATTACAAGTGGAAATAACAGGTAAGAGAAGGGCGATGTAGATTTTAATAATTGAAAGAAAATTTGGCTTTCCTTGCATGTTCATGAGGACATAAAAGTTTGCAGGGAACCTTTACTTTCAGGGAGAAAAAAAGGAATAGGATTTCGAGTATTAAACCTTGCAAAGATCCTTACATGTTACACACACACACACAATAAAGTAAAATCACTTAAAAAGCCTGCAATGTCTTCTGAGGATCAAAATTAAGTAAAATGTATGTTGTATGACATTTAAAGCTTTTTCACTTTAAAGGATTTACATTGTTCAATCACCACATAATGCTTGTCCATACAGTTAAAGCCACACCATTTACAATATTTTTAATAGTTTGAAAATGAACATGCTACACAAAATATAGTTTAAAGTGTATCAGCCAATTACAGCATGTGACAAGTATGTTTCCAAAGTCCCCTCCACTCTTTAGCAAAAAGTTTAAGGGCAAAACCAAACATTACTCCCATAAGGAGTTCTGTATAAAGTGTACAGAACTCATAAGTAGTAGCCTAGTTGATACATGAAAAGATTGTAACTTTGACTTTTGGGTATGATCTAAGCTAATACCAATATTCATTGATATTGGCCTACACATAATTTAGAAAATCAGCCCTAGCAAAATTTATTTGTGCCATATTGGCCATAAAAATCCTTGCCTCTACATTAACCCATTAGTGGGAATATATTGATACTGTATATTGCAAAATCTTTAGTGATACATTGGCCATACATTGGTAACAAATTGTTTTAAATCTTCCAACCCTATATGTCACCCAAAGTCCCATTCTCACCAATTAAAGGATTAGACAGATATGTGTGAGCTAAGAACATTCAATAGCCCTTTACTTCATGTCAAATGCAACAGGTCTACGTTATAGAGGTTTTCCATCAATGTCACTGCATTGCACATCTCCCTGTTTGTTGGACAAGTGGATGTTCATTGTATCACAATTGTATCTAGGGTCCTGTTGTGAATGTGTTTCAATAACACACCTTTTGTGCAAGAGCTGTGATGGCCAGAATAGCAAACTGAAACATGCTGACCTCACTGGAAAAAACTTTCACAACATCACCATACAACTGATGAGCAGGTTACAAAACCTCAAAGGTCAGTGTGGAATGCTGACTGCCGCACTGACCTATGAACAACATTTTAACAGCCACCAGGCAATCACTTACACTCTCCAGATACTCAAGACTTTTTAGGAGGTTAAGTAAATACACCTTTAGTTAAGACAATGCAGTTGCAAGAGTTAAATTAATCAGATACGTAAATCAGACTTCAATTTTGCCAGTTTCGCAAAAAAAAACCTAATGTGGGAGTGGGATAAAAGTTAAAAAATACTTATTCTGCAGTCAATCGTTAAAAAGATCTCTTCTCTTGTCGTTACTTGACTGAAACATTTACAGTTCAGTAAGATTTTACAACCCAAATTATACTGATGTTTATGGAACACTTACAAGTCCTCATGACCACAACAGGATGTCTCTATTGTTGTGAAGGTTTACAACACACTCAGCTCCCTCTAAAATCACCTTCAATTGTCCTTTGAAGCTTCACATCCCAGATTAAAAGCATCCTGGATCAAAACCACTGCAGCACCATTTCTAACATGATACACCCCTTCCCTCTGGGGTGTAGTCCCAGGGTGTTCTAATCTGTCATACTGGTTTAGCGGATACATGCCACTGAATGTCAACTGACTGTACACACGAGTATCTTGATGGTACTGTGAATGCAGAGGGCTGTTACTTCATATCTTATTAAAGTCAACAGAAAACACTGATACAAAATCAACAGTCGGTGACTTTTCACATTTAGATTTGAGATCAATATCCTTCATATACCTCATAAAACTTAAAACAAACTAAACCGAAAATAAGTAAGACACTGTCGATTAAGTCAAACGTACGAAGGAAAAAAAGCCATTGCCAATTCGTGTTTTTTTTTTTTTTCTAACTGTTTTTAAAGAAATCAGAGCGTTGCTTTCTAAGCCAAAACTAAAATGTAAAATAATAAAGGTAGGTGAAATTTGAATAACTTAATACATTTTGATGTATATTGGACCTGCTGTCATGATAAACTAAAAACGAAAGTTTAAAGTGCAACAAACTCATCCTAGACAGTGATGAATTTCCCTACTAGATCTACTTTAGTCCCTCCTTCACCTGGAACAAAATCACATGCCGTGCACTTTCCTGTAAAAGATAAAGGAGCCTGAATTGAGTTAAAACTGATGAAGGCCGCAACTACAAAATAATGTGTGAGCTTAACTGGGGAACAGAACGCACTGCACAAGTCATCACTGACCAACCAGAGTGAAGACACTGTTTGAATCAATATCAGTCGAAGTGTAATCAACCATTTTATTTAGACATATGATCATAATCCTAAATTATGTTTGAGGTGATGCAATAGCCCCTTTACATACTGAAAAGTAACTCAATAAACCCCTAGACACGTTCTCCACAAATAAGGACAATGCAATCCAACCAGATAATCCTAACCTACAGTAGCTTTGAATCTTCATGATTTTAAGTCATACAACAGAATCAACCCACTATGGCAAAAACACTCGAGAAAATGGGGGGAAGGGGATTATACCCCCACTTTTTGGAAATGCTCCCACTGACTTTCACTTTTTCACACAGTAACGTTGCCTGCATGGCCCATTATACCCCCCACCCCACCCCCCATTTTTTCACACAAATCTATGCTACTGCAACTGACACTAATTGACACTATTTAAGAAGGTAACTTGTACATAATCATTTCAGAACCCCAAAATGGCTCCTGAATACTAAAATCCTACAGAAGTAACAAAAAGGTATCTTTTACTTCACAAACAAAACATTTAATACCCAATCGGTGACATTTTTATTCTACTTGCATACTGTTGAGGGGATATTTGTACCAATTGTTGCACATCAAATATTTGGTGATTAAAATTAACTAACATTGCAATACAGTTTAAATGTTACAAAAATAAAGACCAAGCAAGGAGTTATTCTCCACGAATTTAACAATTCAGAAACAAAAATATTGTCACATGATCACAAAAAGCCATTCATGAATTAGGATGATGGTGTAATACTGATTCTGATTGGGGTGACTGCATTTTCCTTTACATAGTAGTGAAACAGATTCCCTAAAACTCCCTGGTTTCAATCTGCAAGCCCCACTACTTACATCCTATTTACACATGTAATCCCAACTGACCTTCAGTACGACCCTGGCAAACCAACCGCAGAGTGGTGGAGGGTGCCCTCTGGATGAGGGTGGCCTCCCTAGTCCTCTTCCGCTTGTAATGAGAGGCTATGTAGATTCCATAACTCATTTATTACCACTAGCACTACCTAATACTCTTGTTTATGGATACATACCTTGTTACAATTCTCTATGTCTGCAGGGACTGAACAGTTGCATGGAAATATTATGCCCAGGGACCCATAATATCTAGATTGTTGTGTATAATCTTACTGTATGTACCCAGAGGCTGTAACCACACAAAGAAACAGGTCACTGATCTAGATAACAGTCAAGCATAAAATTAACGAGACAGATCACCATTGTGATGACTCTGTTATCACTTTTCAAGTTCAAACTGGCTATACACACACTGAAGTTGTATCCACAAATTTTGCAATTAAGGCCACATGCAAACAGGCTTTGAGGACTGCAGGGTCCATATAGAGCTCAACAGTTTCCCCAAAACTCCCTGGTTTGGGAATCTACGAGCCCCGATACTTACCTCCTATTTGGAGGTAAGTATCCTCTTCCTGCTTACCAGGGTCTAGTTGCGGGTAAGTGGGTATACATATGTAAATAGGAGGTAAGAGAGGGGCGATGTAGATTGGTGTTTCCAAACAAGTGTTATCTCTTTGTGTACAAAAAGTTACTTCAAACTGTGTATGTTGTAGGTAGAATGGTGGGTGTTACTATTGTAGAATAACAGGTCCTTCCAATCTTTTGCACAAGTCAAATATTTTTTAACAGTGTATACACTATGCTGTACATTTTATAGTCCTATCAGTATGCACTGAAGTAGTATCAGTATAGCCATTGACTGCTCCATGTTCCCACATCTTTTTGTTCCAAACTCTCTATGCTCCACACATAAGGGGTTAAGGTAAAGGGGCAGGGCCAGAGGTATGGTTAAAGTCACTGTGAATTGGGCTAAACTCAGATGCCATTTTCTACTATCTCAGTATCTCTGTGTAGTGAAAACAAAAAAAAAAAATGTTGGTCTGAATGCAATGCCACATATCTATCACATATGTATAGTGTCAGAGTATAGCATAGTTATATGGACTATGGGGTCTGGTAGCTGCAATCCATTTCCCCCTTCCCCTCTCGCTGTGGAAAAAAAAAATTTCTCTGGCAAATTTTTGGGGAAAATCACAGGCAATTAGTAGGGTAATTAGGTTTTGCTCTGGGAAAACTTGCTAAGCCCTCCCTAACCCACCACCTCCCCTCCCATACACCTGTGGAACACAAGAGATCAGAACATGTCATAACACGGAGGTGTAACCATACAGCCTAGTTACTATGTTGTTGCTAGCTTGAATAGTCATTCATTTCATCACATATGCTAGCCATAAACTAATCCAAAAGTCATTCAATATTTAGTCTTTGTACATGTGGGTACATGTTACACGAGGGAGTTGCCACTGACACTCCCTGATTATAAAATGTCAATGTAAATTGCCACCCTGTTTATATATCTGAACACAACAGGATAGGCCTATACCAATTATACAGGCCTACAACTTGCAAAACAAGTTGAGACTTGCACAGAAAATGTGATATAGAGGATGTAGGCCTTTACTTCTCACAAATGTGGTTAACGATGAAAAACTTCTTTTTATTCTCAGGGAAAAAAACAATACTGTATAGCGGGAAAGTTTCAAGAGACTGATTTTTCTTGATTCTGTACCTTGTACACATAATTTGCAGAGTGAAGAATTCGCTGTTGCACCTGTAAGGATCAACCAACATAGTATCGTCCAGAGTAATGGAAGCAAGTTTCGTAGGTTTTAAATTTGTGATCTCTTACTTGGCTGCGAAAAGCACGAAAATTAAACCCCAATCAAAATTTCCCACTATACAATAGTTTCAACACACTGTTTGTTAGATTTAGTAATGTCGTGATCACTTTGAGATACAGGAGAGACTGAAGGGTGCAACATAAAAATTACATCATGCAGAGAGTAGGCCTATACTTCAGGAGACAGAGTGAGCAATGAGTATAATATACTAAATATTGACTAACACCTTTCTCTTGTAAACTCTAAAAATTGTTATTTCTTTTTTTTGAATCAGATAGTTGGCATGAGCTCTTTAATGATATAACAGGCTTCTGTATCCCATTCCTCCTGTCTCTCGATCTTTATCACAGATTCAAATCAAAAGATTAATAACTCTACACAGTAAAACTCTATTTGCCAAATGTCACAGCCTTGGAGCAAATGAACAACAAGTCAAAGAAACTCAATTACATTTATACAAAATCTACAAATAAACTTTCTCCAGTAAAAAAGTCCCAACCTCCCACAAGTTATAACATGCAAACCTCATTGTTAATTTACTTTCTGGACAATTAAACTGCAACTCTGGCATGTTCCCACATGCCCCCTGGTTACAATTCTCAAACAAAAGAAGACATTCACTTCCAACCCTGCAATGTTTGGCACTAGGGATTCTACCACTGGAGTAACACACTATCAATGAACCATACACACAATGCCAGGGTCTGACATGAAAATTCCTGAAGCATATTCCACTGACCTGGGGATTTCATAATTTGTGAAAGGTTCCAATACAGTAGTGCCATTCTGTATACCTGTACCTAGTATTCAAGTACTACTACAGAAAATTAATACTCACTTTATAATTTTTTATTTTAATACAAATTAAATGCTTTAACTATATCCCTCCTTGTAAACAGCACCAAGATATTCTTCGCTGCTAGTGAATGCTGTGGTATGTATAAAGAGCCAGTACAGTACACAGTAACATCCCTTCTATCATGTCAATGGGTAGAGCACTAATCAAACAGTTATTATGAAGGCTTTTTGGCAATAAGCCAACTCGTAGTACTACACTACTACTGTACTGTTCACACTACTACTCAATGCTACTGGTACTGCATGGAATGTAATCATTGAGGCTTGTAGTGGGTATACTTTTGATTTGCACCCAAACAACCTTTACTTGGCATGAGAAGCTGTTGTATAACAATAACGACCTGTGGTCATATCACACAAAGTCAATA
The DNA here is from genome assembly GCA_009936505.3 of Holothuria glaberrima. NCBI lineage: Eukaryota > Metazoa > Echinodermata > Holothuroidea > Aspidochirotida > Holothuriidae > Holothuria > Holothuria glaberrima. The sequence goes on along the minus strand of WURT03397343.1, from coordinate 13,702 downwards.
CCATTAAGAAGGAAAAAATACAGACCTCGGTCAACAACTTTGTTATAGATTATCCAAGTAAAACTAATAAATTGACAAATTTATTTTTCGAGTTTGAAGGAAGTGACCAATTTGTACTACACCCCCAATTTCCTTCATTCACTGTACTTCAGAAGAAGCTGATAAACTTAACTTGGATGAAAATTTGCAAATTTTGCCCAAATGAGACCATATATCATGTCTATACAGAAAGAGTATTGCTATTATGCTTTTAAACATTTTTTTTTTTTCGAGTACCGAGGGCAGCTATTTTTCAAAGCTTAATGAAACAATGGCTTTTATACTAAACTAACTCCATCTTTTTAGCCAAACTGGGATCTACAAATTTCACAGGTCAGTTAAATCAGAACGAAAGATGATACAATGCTCTTTCGATTTAACAGCCACCTTACTTTGAACTATAGGCAGGCCAGCCTAGTTAGGGATCAAATGCCCCATGTCTAGATGATTTGGCCAGCTCCTAGACTGAAACATGTCACCTGTTTCTTTTTGTAATTATCTTCATTACAAGGACTCCCCCACACTCACAACACATGAAGGTTAAAGGGAAAGCACAGTCACCCCATTCTGAATTACTATCCACTTTGCACTCCCCCTACCCTATTAATATTCACGGCCAGGGTTTCCATCAAGGGGGAAAGGGGGCATTTGTCACTCCTCCCTTTCCAGGAGGAGGGTAAAATCCCCCCCCCTTTTTCATTTCCATAAAAATATAAAAAATTGTAAATATCTTGATTTGTCACTGAAGAAGGAGACACTTTTGCAGCAATGTTTGAACTTACATAAATAAACGGCCTTTAAAACCCTTCAAAAATCACCTTATAGGAGCCTTGAAGCAAGCTTTTCGCCCCCCTGAACCCACTTGTAACTTTGGCGAAGGACATCATCAATTTGGACTTGGGGTTTAGCAGCAATAAATCCCCCCCCCCCTTTGAGTTTCTTTCAAAATCCCTGATGGCTCTTTTGATTTCTTTGCAAAAACTTGTGCATTGACTTCTTGGTTTTTGTTTCACATGCATTTGTTTCATTTCAGACTTGTATGTAACCGTAAATCCTGCACTCCATGGGGTTCTGCACGTATACCTACCTTAGACTGTAATTTTTGACGGTTCAGTAATGAACTTGAATCACCCCAGCTTGAACATGATAGACCTGTCATTCAAACTTAAAAAGGCCATTCTAGTTTAATTGTTACCTACTCATTAATTAAATAAGATCTGTGCAATTGGTTTCTTCATGAGGTATAGCCTCATGGGAAGTGCAAACACATTACAGATAGCATATAAATCCGTTCAGGACAGTTTATTACTAGATAAAATGGCACCTACCGTACTGCACGTATTTGTAACAACACTTGAATGATGCTATGTATGTTCATGTTCCTTTGAAAACACAAGAAATGTTTAGGATGTAGAGTTTTTATACCACTAAACAAAGGTGTATAAGCCAAGGGGGTTGGGAGAGCAGCCTCATTGCTCATGCTATCCTCTTTCCCTCCCATCCCCACTCTTATGATTTTGGGCCTGTGAACTAACACCACGTCTAAAAACAAAATATGCTAAAAACTCGTTTGTACCTTCTCTTTGTGACTTTCAAAGCAATCGGTGTATATATTTAAACTTTTTCTTGCATGTCATTTTTATGGCCTTCTAAGTGCAAGTAGGCCTACTTTAAATACAGTATATTCTCTAATAAACATTCCTCCTCTAATATATGCCCCCTGTAAATTTTTGAAAGGCAAAACAGGTATTCAGTGGTCATTTGCCGAGAGAAGTCAAATGTGTTTTGGTTTTCTACTAAAAATAACAACAGTTACAGGGAAATGGCAACACTGTAAGGAAGCCGGGGGTAAGAGGTGCCCTGCAAGTTATCCTTCACCATGCACTACATCTAAAAAACTTGTAGCTTATTTAAAGACTGGTGCAAATTCTAGCAAAAAGTTACTTTTTTTAATTAAAATGCACCCTCAAATAAACACCCCCCCTTTTCGAAAATGCAATTCCCCCCTCCACCCGGGGGTTTATTAGAGAATATATAGTAGGGTTAAACTCACTCCTGCAATGGGGCATGACGTATCTATGCCTGAACAAAACCTTTATGTCCTGTAACAATTTTTTTAATTTGAGGATTCTTGTAAAATGTGCATACATACTTGCATGCTAATCACTACTAAACAGCTTTAAGCAGTGTATACGTAGGGTTATTGTATTGTGTACAATGTATTTAAATTCTTGAAGGTTCATGCAGGTAGACACATGTGCATGCAGTTTTGCTTTCATTTTACAGTGAGTGTCTGTGTGTACATAGCAAAATACCACTTCAATACCATTTTTGATGAATGCAAAGGGGCAAAAATGTTAAAAAAAGAAAAAAATACATTCCACACAAGAGACAAAGCCACATGATGGTTTGCTGGTGTCAATGCAGATCCTTCTTTAAACTGAAATCTTCTCAAACTGTGCATGAACTCCTTAAAAGCACTGCAGCTTTAAACTAAGCAAACTTAAATGTGACGTGTCCTATCTGTGTCATCCTTACTCTTCCTTAAGTTTTACAATCTCCAACTAAATTAACCATGGGAACACCAGCGTTTTACCCAGCCCCTATTTGTGTGACAAGATCTCTTAAACAGTGACAAATGTCACACAAAAGAAACCTGACAAGCAAATTCTATGCTGGTGTAAAGTTTGACAGAATCAGCCTCACCAGAATAATTTTGCCAGTTCCTTGCTGCCAGCATATCATATTTTTCTGATTTAATTGCGACAGGACTTCCTATTTCACAAGCCTTCATTTTAAAATTTGAACCCCACTACCCTCTTTCATCTCAAAGTTCAGAAAGTAGACTGATTCCATGCATAATGTCCGCGGCACTGGCCCCTTACTCAGTTCATAATTATACGATGATACTATTGCAACTTCACCCAGTGCAGTACAGGTGCTGTTGTTAATTTGCCCATGGAGTGGGCATGTGTTTTTCTTGTACAGGTTAGGTACATTCATAACTGACAAAAAATGTTTGAAGTCTGAAGCTTGTGTAAAGTAAGTGCGGTGAGCTGGAGGTGGAGTTTCGATAAATCGAAAAATATTTTTATGTAGTAAAATATTTGTCACCAAGATTTTTTGGTTATTCATTACGGCAGAAATCCACTCAAATATTGCACCATTTGCGATCTAGGCACCTTTCATACTCAAAAAATTTTCCAAAGGGCAGGGGGGCACCCCTTCCCTTAGAACCCTCCCCCCAAGCCACAGATCAGTAAATGCCCAATTGAGAAAACGTTCTAGCTAAAACACTGATGGGAACACACAATAACCTTTTACAATCTCCAACTAAATCAACCAAGGAAAAGTGACCACAAGAACTGAGCAAGTGTACATTTGCATAAGTTTACACATGAATGCAATGTATGCTATATGCAAGAGGTGTAAAGTGTGGGTGACAAATTGAGATATATGTACATTTCCAGCTGCATGTAAAGGAAAAATCCAGTTGCTGTATTAGGAACTATTTCAACTCAGTTTCTTAATTATTGCAAGGATAATATAGATCAAGTGGCAAGGTGATTTTTGTCACTAAATTTTCCACCTCTATAACCATTTGCCTCCTCTTCACATGCAATAATGTATGATCAAGAACATCACAAAAGATACAGTAAAGGGGAAATAAGAGAAGGTTTTGTAAGATTTAGCTAATTACTTCAAAACAAGGTTTGGGCAATAATTGTATTTTCTTCTGAATGAAGCAGCCGCAGTAAAAAATGAGATTACCAAGCCATCT
>WURT03397232.1:1492-16208 GCA_009936505.3 Holothuria glaberrima | reverse complement strand
TACATAGTTAAGAGAATTGAACTGTCTGGGATGACGAGCTGCCCTTTAAGTCACGTTTTGAACCCACCAGTTTGAAAATGTTTGACTTCTCAAGAAAAGGTTCTGCGAAAGGTTTTGCTTTAACCTTTTCCATGTCAGTTCAGGGAGTCGTTTTATGACAGGTCATGGACAGACTCCCTGGTCAGTTTTAATCCAATTTTTGATTCAGACTCAAGGTTTAACTGAAGGACGGGCTTCATACAGTCTGACTATTGGACCATAATAAATTCGAAGGTGTTTTCCAAGGAGTCCAGGCTTGTGAGCTCAAGTCTGGAATGTATCTCTTGTCTCTTCAGGACGAGACTTCACTTGAGAGCACTAGTTTCAGGTGGTTACCTGCCGTGAAGCAGCCTGCAGAACATTCCTCAGAACTGATTCTTGAGACGTTTGTTACTGACTTAACAGGCCATCATCATGGACAGCAACTCGACCGAATGGTTTGCTGCTGTAGAGAAAAAATTCAAGGAACTCTCTGGACCTGATGGAGTTATTACACATCAAACATTTCATGAGGTTTTTGGTGGTAAGCAAAAGGTAGGAAAAAGAAAACTTTGTAAATATTTTTCAAGCAAAGGTATTCCTACTGGGACAACTCGCTATTCATAAGGGTTTTTTTCTTTGGTCAAAAGGTTCACTATTCTTAAGGGTTGTTATTCATATGTATAAAAAGGGTTCGTTGTTTAAAAGTTTTCGTTATTCATGATAGGAAAAAAAGGTTTGTTATTCATAATAGGAAAAGAGTGTCGTTATTCATAATATGGAAAAACTTTAAGGTTCGATATTCATAATAGGAAAAGAGGTTCCATATTCACAATACGAAGAAAGGGTTCGCTATTCATCATAGGAAACTAGTTTGATATGATAGTGGAGTGGGGAAAGGTGGTTCACTATCTAAAGCTACCAAGTCGGTGCAAAGTTGTATTTTTTCGGGAATTGTAGGCCTGCCCTATCATGTATAACATGATCTAAGCAAAAGCTTCAAATTCTACTCTTTTGAAGGAATATGAGTTGTTCCCAAATTATCATTTGGGTTGTTTTATGAACATGAAACATCTCTTGCGATAATGACTAGCTAACCTTTTTTGTTATTATGAATATCGAACCCTTTTTCGATTATGAAAAGCAAACCTTTTGTTCGATTATGAATAGCGAACCTTATTTTCGATTATGAGTCGACCCTTTTTCGATTAGGGATAATGAACCTTTTATGGATTTTAAATAGGTACCCTTTTTTGATTAAGAATATCTAACCTTATGGATAATTAACCTTTCTTATCATTTAGTTTTATGAACAAACGAACCTTATAAGCAAAAAATCTTAGACCATTTTACCAAAAAGCACGCTACGAATAACGACCCTTATAAACAATGACCCTTATATGACTAAAGAACCTTATGAATAACGGGTAGACCCCGTTTTTAACGTACTATAATTTGGTATAAAGCTCCCAAACCCTACAAGTTCCCCTGGTGTGATGACATATTGCCCTGGGGAAAATGTTCGGGAAAGTTTGTAAGGATGCCTTTACACTAGATCTGAATCTGATCGCCTGCGCGGGGTCAGATTCACTGCACGAGATCAAATTTTTAGTGTAAATGCAGATCAGATCCGGATCTGATCGCCCGATTTTGATCCTGGTAAGAGGGGAGAATCAGACCCCGCCCAGGCGATCAAAACTTGTAGTGTAAATGCTTTAGGATCAACGGTGACCCGAGATCAACGGTGATTTCGTAATTAATTTGGAGGCCACTACCGCTGAAGCACGGAGGAGTATCAGAGTACGAGACAAGTATAAATGCACCAGGATCAAGCCATACATGCAATTCGATGTACTGATAACATCAGTATCTAGTGTAGAAACACGGGCAGTGCCCGTATGCTCTTCCGGCAGTGCCCATAGATGCTTCAAAACCCTTGTTATTGCGCCAAATTTATTTAGAAATGCCACCAGAGAGTGTGTTGCTTTCAGTCGTTAGTAAATAGTTTTATCTCCAGTCTTACCAGACCCGTTCAGTGTTGTGCCAACTTCGACCAATGTATTTACGTCATTAGGCTGTGTACAAGTAAAGATATCTTTACAAGGATTTTTTTATATTTACCAGGATCTGCAAAAATGCCATATAGCAGTTTTCCAAAGCCGTTTAATCATAACACGAATTGAAAGCCCTATTGTCCTGTCGCATCCTATAGAGATTTGTGGTTCTCAAGTGGAAACACCTGCCTGTGGCAGTTTAAAACTTCCTTACAGGGACCACGGAGACGGGGGCTACGGGGGCTTTAGCCCCGCACTATTTCTGCCATGGGCATTTTGGGCAGCCTTAAACTATTTTTTATATTATACATATTGGGACGCTTCGATGATTAGCCCCCACACTTCAAAGTGGCTCCGCGGCCCCTGTCTAAAAGAAAATAGCATAAAGCCTGTCTCGACCAGTAGTTAAATTGTCCGCCCGATACCCTTTTGTCATTGTTGGAGTAGTAAGCAATAGCTTACAAACAACTGACCTCCAAATTATACGCAAACTGGCATCGAGGTCACAACAGTTTGAAGAACAACTTTCCTTATGACTCGTTCAACCACGTAGTTGTTGCGGAAAAACAACTCCCTGATTGGATAACCCCATTGCTTGCTTCAAATACAAAAGTATGATTTGAACTCGGCTGTCATCCACGGATCAGTGGGGTAACTGGGATATTCTCCACCCGGTTCTTTGGTTTGTCTATACCATATGGAGAAAAGACAGATATTTTCAGTGCGGTAAACTGGCCAAAAGTGTTTCGAAAAGTGTAGGCCTTGGAGGACAGCCCTCCCGATTTTATTCTCCTCTAGTAACACTAATGGGTGTGATGTTCTCGTAGAGAAAACATCAGGCAAAATAAGGATTTCAAAATAAACTGTACTGTAATTTAGGGAGGAAAGCTATATGCAGTATCTGGCAACCAAATGGGACGTGCTTTCTTCAATCTTTCCTTAAGACGAACATTATGCTACATTACAAACTAGTTTCTGCTTGGTTGGGCAGTTAGTTCAACCATTGAGCTATTCCATACTAGCCGTGGTTCAACCTGAGAGTAGTAACAACTTGCCCTGGTTCACCATTTACATTTTCTGCTTGTTTTGATTTTACGCCTGTTTACTGGTTCAAAATACCCTTCTGTATTCTTATTCGAAAACGTTTTCTTATTCGGCAAAATTTCCTCAGTTTGATGGGCTTGCACGGTCTAGGAATATGCTCTTGTCATTCGTCCAGATTCTAGAACGGATGCCTCAAAGAAGGTGTGAGAAAGCATGAACATTTCAGTCAACATAAAGTATCCTAGTGCTTAAAAGAAAACATGTACTTGCTATGCCCCACTGCAGGCGAAGACCTGAAGCCAACAAACTTCATTACACAATATACGTCCCAGACCGTGGCCGTTATTGAAACAGCATGGAAAGAAAAGTTACTGCAGGAAGGTCCTAACACCTCTCTGGCCATTGCTCTAATAATGGTTGCTTTAAATGTAATGGCTAGGCGGACGCACCTAGGAATAATACTTTCCCAAATTCCTTTCGACTCTGTGGAGAAGAGCCAAAGGGAAACCAAACGTTCTCCCGAAGGAGTTCTGCTCCCCAAAGGCGCTATGACCCTCACCCCCTTCAACTAGAAGGACTCATCATTGCTCAATATGTATAAAAGAGGGAGCTGGCGTTTTATTTAATGCCCTGTAAGCAGGTAAGCGGAGATTATTGAAAGGTTTTCATGATGTGCTTATAATGCTACCTTTGATAGAAACTTTGATGAATCAGTTCCACCACTGCATGCCGCGGCTGGTAACTCAGTGCTCTCACTTATATCGCATGCTCTAAGCAGGGAGTTATTATTTCAGCTCCCTGCTTTAACGGTCTGAAGACGAGTAAATGTGATTGCTTGCCTTTTATAATTAAAAAAAGCATTGAAAATGATAAAAATAGCCGCAATTCCCATATAAATCCATCAAATAAAAGTTTTTCACCAACATCATGAATAAACATAAGCTGCTTATGCAAATTTGTGACGCACAGATAATTTATAAAGACAGCGTGCAACACTTCACATCATATTTTGCATAGCTAATAAACAATTCCCACAAATGGTCAAACTTTAAAGAGAAATAACTTGAGAACGGTAAAAGATATTCAAATAATTCTAACGGATTTTTGATCAGGGAATCTTAATCTCGCTTTGTTGAGTAGAACAACTGAATTTATTACATGTCCACAGACCTTTAAGTCTGTGTGATGGTTTTGTTGAGGGTGTTTCATATTCCAGTATAGCACAATAAAGCTACATAACAGTTGAACACAGTTGCACTCTGCTGCTCTGAGCTATGTCCGTGATTGGCCCAAAAGAACAATGGATGACCATATAAGGTTCTGCATTATAGTCTCGTGGGGTCGTCGAGTGACAGAGTGGTCTATCCCAGCTGCTGTGCACCAATGTTTCACATTTGCATGGGTTCGAATCCCCCTCGATGTACGTGGGTTTTTCTCCAGGTACTCCGGCTTTCCTCCCACTTGGCATAGGCTCGCTTCTAAAATCGGTTGCCCAGCCGACGAAGTCGGTTGCGAGCCGGACTGAAGCACCTTCGGGTGGACCAGTTAACTAGCCGACTTTGCTTTTGCTTTGCTATAGTCTTGTGTCTCTAAATGGTAGTGCTGCTCTTTTCTGGGGTAGTTTCTGGGAGAAAGCTAACAGGAATTTGCAGAGAAAGACATTTTTTTTATTATTTAGCATGGTGTTTGAAAGTATACCCAGGACTTTGGAGAGCATATCTCAACACTCAGTTGTGTATAGTAACTATCCATGTGTTCGGAAACTGAAACTTTATGGAACAAATTGAAGCATTGTTTCCTTGTTGTCAGAACATGATGCTGACACAAAAAGAAATAACCCTTGAAATAAATGCCGTTATTATAGGCTGTATATAGACTTAAAGGCACGGACAGACAAAAGCTTTCCGTTGACAGATTTATGGGCTTACAAGGCTCTAAGGGCAAAGTGTCTTTCTCAGGACAAAAATCATGCCATGTTTGTTAGTCAAATTGGTAAAATTCCAAAGTTAATACATTTCCTTCCGTCTTGTGATTCCTCTCACTATATCTTTACATGCAGACCGTAGCAGGAAAACTACCCTCGGACAATTCCCACTGGACACTTCTCACCAGCCTAAGGACAATATAAACTCATGACATCAAAGATTTACTCGTCATAAAATTTAATATTGACTTGGGGGGATGTACATCGCGGAATTCTTCGCGTGAAAATTCTCCGAGGAGGGGTTTCTCTGAACCCCACAAACAGTTCTCGTACAGTTCTCTTGCTTAGTGCGTTGAAAAACTCGCAGTGATGTAGGACTCGAGCCCGGTCTAGGATAGTTTGCGAAGGATTTGCGAAAATCCTGACAATTTGAGTCGAAAACACACCTCAATCTAACTCCACAGAAAGCTATAGCTTAAACACCTTTTAGGGATCATTTTAAACTTCTCAGAATTTTCCAGAAATCAATTTGGGGGATGCGCCCCATTCCCCGTGCCGGCACCACTACCCTGAGGCTAACCTTGCTTACTTAACGTGAAGCCCTCAGACAGTTCTGTGATAAGGCAAGCAAAATGCACATACGTTGCACACACCTTGAACAGGTTTACGGGAAACCTGTTGCCGAAGTCAGAGAGGGGCACGGAGGGGGAATGGGGTGCCTCCCTAAGGCAACATTTGCCCACTCAGTAAAATTTGAAATTACTATAGCTCCAATACATCTTAGCACATTTCTCTTCCCTGAAAAAGGTGTGTCCCCGAAAGCTTCCAAGCACCCTCCACTGTACTTTGCCTAACAGCTGGCCTGGTTTATGGTGAGAACCTCGCTTTGGATTTTTGATAAAAGTAGCAATGAGAAATACCTTTAAACCAAAAAACGCCAACTCTCTTTTTTTCAGAGTCCCCTTGACTCTATGACGAAGAACCAAGGGGCGAAACCGAAACGTTACTCACGAGAAGTCCTGCTCCCCCGTAGGAACTACGTTCCTGAAAGAACAAAATACGTAAAATCAGTAGCGCCCCAAAAGTTGGTGAGGGCACCATAGAAGATTATGCTTCAAGCCTACTGCAAATGCAGCCAGAAACTAGTGCAAATTGTGCATATTTGCATCGGAGTGGTTTGCAACCGGAACAAAAAATAATTCAGGCCTTGAAGGACAGTTGTTTTACGAAGATAAGGGACCACAAATGTGAGAGAAGCCTACATGGCTTTTGAATTACAACTTCACATCGGATGGCTAAACAACCCAACAATTTAGATCAAAATTTTTTTCTGTTTTCTTTTTTAAGTTGAATGGTCAGTTAAGATGGGAAAGCCGTAGACTGCTTTTGGATGAAAACCTGACCTTACTTTGAACCGACCGGGGAAAGAACCCCGAAACTCCCGGTTGCTGAGGTTCATCGCTTCAAATGTCACCGCCTTTATCCACCCGCCACAGCACCCGTCTTCCATTGTCACCTTGTGCAGGTGGTGTTCAAGAGGGGTCATATCAGATGGCTTAGGTGCAAATGGTTTTATCTTTGAAAAATTGTCGATCGGATCATATATTGGGAAACTTTCACAATTAAGTAAAGTTTTACTTTTGGTTGACTGTAAAGGAAAGGTTGTTCCTAGATAGAAGGGTAGCACCCCCTGCCTTGAAAAATTATTGTTTAGGCAAGGTGAATTAGATGCAAGATATAGTATCGTTGGCAATTCGTTCAATTAGTTACATGCTTAGAAATTGTCATTAGTTAGTGATATTTGGCTGTGGCATGGCACTTGTTATAAATAGTATGTAACGAAAAATACATTCTACGAAAGTTAGCCTACTGTATTTGTTACTCATGATATAACGTTGTTGTAAGATCCTCTACTGATGCCAGGTCCCTAAATAGTTCGAAATAACACTTTTGTCAAAAAATGTTTTGGTCAGAAGAATGCATTATTACCTGATTACCCCGTTAATGTTTATAAGATATAGAGCGCGTACCGTGACGAACGCGCGCGAAGCGCGCTAAAATTTAACATTGGAAAAGTTTCCATAACAAAACTTACGTGCAGACTCACTGAGACACTTCAAATTCCGAACAAAATGCATCCACCAACAGACCAATTATACGGCGAGTCTTCTGCCAGTGTCTAATAATTCGTGTAAGCTGACAAATTTCTAAAAATACGTATACCCCTAAATTCCACTACTTTGCATTCTTGCAATGCTGTCTCTTCTCCTCCATGATGACTCCTATGCACAAGAACAATCGGCGTAATTTTAGAACCCTAATTATTGAATAATGCGCAGAGACAGTAGTGGTTAGTAAACACGTCCAAAAATTTGGAGCTTCTGGGAGAATTTTGATAGTTTGAGAACGGCTCGTGATAAAATATTGAAACAGATCCATCACTCAGTCAGACACATCACCCTACCCCCTACAGAAATATATAGCTAGAACTTTGTGGCTCATTTTAAAAAAAAATGGTTGATTATTCGGAAATCGATTGTGTGCACGTAATATGGATGCCCCGCCGGGGCCAGTGCTTAGCATGTCCACCCTCGTGACTTTCAGACCTCTATATCATGGGTCTGTCATGCGTGGCTTCACTCTCAACTGGCTGATAAGAAGTGCTACACATGATTTTAGCCAAAAGGCCCAGAAACGATCTTCTCAAAAAGTATTCAAGAAATCAGCGTTAAAGAATTTCCACATGGCATACTCCGAAGAAAATCCTTTTATATAGGATTGCAGCTCATAATTACCCATGCATGAATTCCGATAACCTTTCATTTATAATGTGAATGGACATTTACAAGAATGGAAGTGTTTTGTTCTACCTCTACGTCGGATGTTTACGAGCAGTAGCATGGGAGCCTACAGGGTTCTAGCAGGTATCCCTGTGCTAACTAGTAACATCCTGCTGATTATATATAGCGAGTAATCTAAATTCGAAATAACGCCATCACATAGAGATAGGTAAGATTTTCGAAAGAGGGGTTGAAAAGAATGTCAATGATTCTGGCTAGTCCAAGGCAGCGGTCCCTGAATTTCGGCCCTTAATCAAGTGAAGGGACAGGGAAACTCCCTCCAAAATAGTTTTCGTTCCCTAGAATTTACAAAAACAAAAACTGTTGTATCTGAGCACATCTCAACATATGTGGCTCGTTGAAGAATATTTGGATGCTATCTTGCCACTCCAACACCTTGTTTCGCTACATGCTTGCCGAAAACTGTTTTAAAGAACATCAAATCCTCCAACCTGGTACTTTTAATGCCTCAAAATGACAACGTTATTGAAGCGAGCATCCTGCGGTGCAGTTGAATACATTAAAAGATGGCTAATGAAACTTAATAATGAGAAAGGGGGCTCATTTCTACCGGCTGAACTCCCTTGTCAGTTCCACTGCGTCTTTTTCAAGAAATTTTCATGACAATATCGTAGGTAATTACCCTATTGGCTGATTTTCAAAAGATGCCAAAACTTAAAAAATTGGTTCAATGGACTATTAAAATAAGAGTAACATGTTTTCTGTGGTGCAGAAAAACAAATAACAACAAAGGAAACGAGGAAGACAAAGAAATTGACTGATTCAAGGACATTTTTACATGAAAAAACATCAAGAAAATTTATAAACATAAATGAGAAGATAACACGTGTAATAAAATATGTCCAAACACTGTCTGCTTAATCTCAATGATGAGTAAGGCTAAACTTAATAGAAGAACTTCACCTCATTCTCGATCTTTTTACACCATAAAAATCATACGACGAGAAAAAGGAAAAAGAACCGCACAGAAATTCAACCAGAGAACACAGAAAACTTGCCACTACTGGCTGAACACGTAAGATCGTTTTAAGAACCACTCGAGCTTGATGGTATGCAGTCTTTGTCCAGCTCAGTGAAAAATAAAATCCAGGCCCATCACCTGAGGGGTTGAGGCTTTTGTGGATCTGACGATCCAGCCATTCATAGAAAGTTGCACTCAGTGCAGCTTTGGAACATACATTTACTTTAAAATTTGTAAAGTGATGCAGAAGCACGACGTCTGAGCATTCAAGTTGATTATTCTAAACTTTGGTTAGCTTCTCCAGCTGAGACAAGACCATACCAGGGCACCCGGACGGAGTTTATTTTCATAAATGAAATTTAATGTCAAATTCTACTCTCAGTTAGATTCGAGTGGAAAACGACTTACCCTGTAAGGAAACCTTGTACTTGCTATAGTCCTTGCCCACTCAGTACTACCTTAATTAGAAACCACTGTGCGTATGCCCACCATTTGCATGCGCTAGATTTTCTAGTCTAGGCAATTTTCTGGACAGAACACTATAGTCACATACTGTTCAGTTGACATACGCCCTCAGTTAGTTATAACGGAGGATGTTAATTGACTAACGTCTTAAACAAGACTTAGTCGTTACAGGGCCTGAAATTAGTTTCAGAAGTTTATTCAAGTCCTAAACAAAGAAGCAACGTCAATTTCCAATTCATAGGCAACGACTTTTGCCATATAAAAGTCAGAAAAAAGGCTAAGCTAAGTCTGCTACCTAACTGATTCCCGATAGAGCTCTTCAGTCCAACGCCTAACCGACTTCTTCAGCGAGTCCTTACCAGGCCTTTATGGCAAGCCTTGAAGGGTAGGAGGAAAGAAAAATTGTTCGTTGTTAAACCTACAAACCTTGGGTGGGATTCAAACCTATGCACCTGTGAAACACGTTGGTGCATAGCGGCAGAGTACGAAAGGTTTGTGGGCATGTAAATTTCACCATACCTGAATAGGTGTAGTAAAAGTATTTAAAATGTTAAAATAACCACAATTCATATAAAGACCCATCAACTATAAACCATGATTTTACAAGATAATTACTGTTTTCGCTCAGTAATGAATAAACATAAACATTACAAGATATGTTATCTTTTGTTCTTTTAACCTTCACTGGAATGACAGTTCTAATAATGGTATGACCTGAGGTTTTCGTTTGGAAGTAACTGTTGACTTCTTTAAAAATGTCCACATTACATACCAATTACTTACATAGCAGGTTGGAAATGAACATATAATTTCTACATAATTAACAACATAAATACAGACAATGTACAACACCTTAAACCATATCTGTGAATACCTTACTTATTGAGAAATCTCAGGCTGGTCAAACTTTGAAGAGTTGTATCTTGACAGCGTTGAACGACATTAAATTAAACTCCGGTACACACTGCATCGACTAGACTGCGACTTGAATGGAAACCACTAGGGCAGCAACTGGGTCGTTGCAGTGTGCACCAAATTTTGTTCCCCATCCGACTGCGATCCAACAGTTGGTCCTTGTAATAAATCTGGCATATCAAAATGTTTGATATTCGTCGTGAGGTAGGGGCAGTTGTGTCGCAGTTGGGTTGGGTCTAAGCAGTTTGCGACTGTTACCAACCCAACTATGACACGATTCTTTCGGATGGCTATTGCTAAACAAGTGTTGGGAAATTGGGTGATGGCTGTAGAAAGTAATAAGAGTAACAACGTTGCCGCAGCTCAGCTTATCCTAGGTCATGGAAAAGTGTGCAGTCCGACAATATTTCGGTTTGGTTTGTAACTCAAGTTGTCTATAAGTACGTTAAAAAACCAGGAGATAAATATACATGTAAGGAAACAATCATTTATTGAACTGATGTACTGACTGAAAGACTAAAGGTGGTACACAAAGTTATTGTTATTTACTGCATAGATGTTTTTAAAGTCTGGACGTCGTACCAGCGTGGCAGCGAAACTGGGCACCAAACTGACTTGAATGACATTGACAGCAGTTGATCGGTAGCGTTTCGTATGTCGATCCCACGTGACTATGCTGCCCAACATTATTCTTTATTATTCCGAAATCTTGTCGGGGAGGTACTTGAATCCACACCGCAGGAGGGCACTTATGCAACTGTTGCAACTCCCTGATGCGAGCAACTCGCCCGGACGCACCAGCCTTCCCTCTGATGCATGATGCACGCGACACAGCTGTAACAGAAAGAACGAAGAATAAGCTTGAATGGTGCCCGGTGCAGTGTCTGCTCCTTCTGTGACTGCGCACTACTTCTTGCCTCCGAGACTGACATATATACACCTTCAAAATGCACGTTTTCCTTTGCAAAAAAGTTTGAAATGTTAACACAATTCTAAAGCTTAAACATGTAGCATTATATTTTCAATCAAAGCGCTATGTTCTTTTAAAAAGAGGGAGGGAGTTCCTCTTCCCCTTACACCCATTTCCTAGACAACATTCACCTTAACTTGAAGTGTATACCCTGGCATCCCAATTCACGAATAGCTAACAAATTACACGCGATCCCCAGCAACCACATAAGTAAAGTAACACCTCTATCGTTCATGTCTAGATATCTCTCTGCAGTCATCATAACGGTGCGGCCTAACGTTAGACCTCAAAATTAAACCTTTACCTAATCGGGCAATTATTCACAGGTCAGAACACCATTCACAGCCGAGCATTCATTCACAGGTCCGGCAAATCAATAACACATCACGGGCAATCATTCACACAGCTCGGGCATTCATTATACCGGCGGTCATTCATTAGTAGGCCCCCCGCTAGGGCACATTATCTTTGTCTATATACTGCACTTCGCGTAAACGCTTCCACACCATTAAGCACGAGAAGTCCTGTACATTTATATGTGTACAGTATACTTTTGTACGTAGTTTCTTTGTAAAAAAGTAGTGTTTTGTGCCCTTAAATGATAACGACGACAGCAACTGGGAGTCTCGACTTCTGTAAATTTAAATGTGAATAGTATTCTAAGGGTCGGGTGAAAGATTATCAGGGTTGTCAGGTTGTGATATGTTTAGGCCTTTTAAATTATTGTCAATGGGGAATGGAAATTGTTTAAGGGGTTAAAAATTTTCTGGCAAGCGTCGCCCCTAACCCTTGGTTACGGGCCTTTCTCGATCTGAATTTTAGTCGTACGACACTGATTGTTTTCAATCGTTATTTTATTCGCATAGTCTTTGTTTGTTCGACGCATCTTTGAGATATTCGACAAGGACAACAGCGGGAACATCACATTGGGTGAAATGATCGACGGCTTTCAGCTGA
The DNA here is from genome assembly GCA_009936505.3 of Holothuria glaberrima. NCBI lineage: Eukaryota > Metazoa > Echinodermata > Holothuroidea > Aspidochirotida > Holothuriidae > Holothuria > Holothuria glaberrima. The sequence continues at coordinate 4,039 of WURT03397232.1, read as the reverse complement.
TGATGAGGGGCACACAAGAAGAAAAACTCAAGTTTCTTTTTGACATATGTGATACCAATGGTATGTTGAACTCTTTAAGTACATGTGGCACAACCGTTCGTTCAAATTTTTGTTGTTTCATACTTGGAGGCAAGACCGTCTTGAGACTAATTGAGGTCCTCTTGAAAAGCAAAATATTGAGGTCCGTGACCCCTTCCTAGAGACGTGTCCAGGAAGGGGTCTTGAGACCACTTGGGGTCCTCGTGCAAAGCAATATAATGGGTCGGTGACCCATTCCTCGTGACGTAGATATTGAGAGATACCTTCCAGAAGCAGATTTATTTGTGGCACTATGAAATAGGAGTAATGTTATGAAGTGGCGAGTAGAGTAACAAACGAAAGGGACAAAGACCTTCTAACTCTGCCGAAAATGATATTTCCCACACTCTGCAACTTTACATCATAGTGATATTTCATGCATTAGACATTGTTGTAATTCCAATTCTTTCCTATTCGAAGGGAAATTTTAAATTTAGTGAAATAACATAACAAAACCTTAAAGTGTTGGATCACCGTGCACTGTGCTGTACCGGCCTGGTCGCGTGGCAAAGTAGGGATTCAGATAGAGCAAAAAGATCATACTACCACTTGGCCTATATAGAGCACTTAACTTGTGTACTATAAGTAGGTCCCTATTGCATTCATGCAACCCCTAATAACTTTTTTTTTTCAAATCAAACTTCGGGACACAAGACAACTGTTTTATGTGCCCATGCGATAAGGAGTTAATGACTGGAACAAGGGGTTGGGAAGGAGGTATGGCCCCACTTTTCTACAACCCTAAAACAGTCATCACGCATTTTCGTCGATTGTAATTGTCCGGGTTACAAACGTACCTGACTTCAGAGCCATTCATTTTTTAAATAATTCTGCAGTTACTACCCCAGGCTTATTGGACTTTGGCTTCCACTAAACACAAACAATAAAGCTTTATTCACCGATGGTGTATACCCGTTTCACATGACATCATTGTTTTGCTTAAATGGTCATGTTGGGGATACTATCGGGCTTCGATAGAGGGATTCCGTTTGAGAACGGAATTGCTAGTCTGCCCTCTGGTTAGAGTACGGGCGCAAAACTATACTTTTCGTGTATTTTTGACATAGTATTTTTTGCGTTTTTCTTGAAACGTGAAGCATGTGAAACGGTTCTATTGTTTTACTCAATAACTTAAATATTACTCTTTACTGGACTTCAATTATCATTTTTAAACATCTTATATGCTCAACATTGCTCTCATTTTTAGACGTAACACATGTTGTTCACTAGGATAATCCCCTTGAATAATAAACTTATGCTTATGTCTGCACAAGGAGAAGGCTTAAGACAGTCGTGGTCGGGGCTAAAAGTAACATAGTTAGGAGAATTGGAACTGTCTGGGATAATGAATATCTGCATTTAATACTAGTTATGGTTATGCCCTTAACTCAATAAAGACCCATAGCCAGATAAGGTTCTGAAGGAGGAGAAACGGCTTCCAGGGGGCGAAAGACCTCCTGGGGAGCCAAATGTGTAAAAATTAATAAGTCCAAGGCAACTTGAAACTTTCTGGGTGGCTGCGGGCCTGACTTAAGACCTTTGACATTTACCCAGAGCACATGAAGAGATTATTGTGATTTTTTAACAGGAGATGGAGAAATCGACGCCGATGAGCTTGATTTCCTTTTCTCAAGCAGTCTCTCCCAATCAGATATCAGCATCACAGACAAGGAGTATAAACAGTTGATAGACAGTTTCATGATGGAAGCGGACGCTGACAACGATGGCGTTATCACATATAAGGAAATGCTCTCTCAGTTCAAGAAGTATCCAGAATTACTTCCCAACCTGCCTCTCAAGTGAGTAATGAACAGATCTTTAGGCGTCACAACTTTGGTTCTATGTCAGTGGCCAGGGTCAAAGTAATCTAAGTAAGTACCAAAAATTGAAGATACCCCGGCTCTATCCCCTTTGTCTACCTCGACAAAGGAACCAACTCGATAGTGATTCATCCTACCGTTGTGAGACGTTGAGACACGCTGGCACACGATACATTGCTCCCAGATTTCTACAACCTTTAGCAATGTGTTTTTCCTTTCTTATCCTTCCCATAAAAGTGAGAGGACAAAAATCCTTTAGAATTTTCCAAACAATATGAATGTAGAGCTGAACATTTCATTGATGATTTAACGTCCTTTATTTTACAGCGTGCCTGGTTTACTCCGGACTCCTACACGACCTAAAACCTCTTCCACACTTGCATTAGGAAGCAACCTTCTTTTTGCCCCTGTCAATATATTCAAATGGTGTATAGACAGAAATAATCGCAACAACATGATGCTTATACTAGTGTTCTTGTCCATCAACCTCGCATTTTTTGTAGATGCAGTTTTCAACTGGCGAGCCAAGGGAGCTAACTGGTTTTTAGTTGTTGGTAAGTTTTATTCAACCGAAGGTTTGGGGAGCAAGCATAAAGAAAAGGCTCCACTGTCTGAAATCTAAGGTTTTGGTTTCAATAGCAAGAGAAAA
>WURT03397121.1:4743-19924 GCA_009936505.3 Holothuria glaberrima | reverse complement strand
TTCATCAAAGCATCTGTCAGAACTTTATCTCTGATGACTTCATACTTTTTTTCCACCTCTTTCAATACCTCTGCCTTGTCTGGTTTCTTTAGGTTTGATAGTATCTCATTTTTTTCCTGTTTCAAAATAAAATTGATAAGCAAGCTAAGGATGAAGCATAATTAAGAGGATTTACATTTCCCAATAAGAATAAAGAAAAGAGGATAAACATTTACCCCACAGTAACAGGCTTCAATCTCAGAGCTGGTATCTCTTAAACTTTTTATGCTCCGCATAAGTAATGGAGTAGGGAAAACAAGCCAGTGAGCCACAACTGGAAAAAAGGTAGTGGTCGGCCCCACTTAAACCAATTGGTTAGAAACTGAGCCGTAAAACCTCATCTAACTAACTAACTAACCAACTTAAACTTTTCATACCACAAACTTTCCAACTGTAATACATCACTAGTAATGTCAAGTCCAACGTTCATCAAAGGACCTTATAAAATGTTAGGAAGACAAATCTCACTAGTTACACAATGTCAGTAATTTCCTACTGCCATGAAGAATGAACACGAATGTATTTACAGAAATGCATGTACTTTCACAGAAACAAATACATTTTTTTCAGATACATGTCTTCATGACAGGAGATCAAAGTGTAGTGACAGAAAATTATTTTTTACCTCATCTAAAAGATTCTCAATTGCCTCCATGACATTGTCTTTCTTCTCCTTTGATCTCTCCTCATTAAGCATCCTGTCCTCTGTCTCCATCTTAACAACTTCTTCCTCAGATAATCCTTAAAACACAATAGAGAAAAGAATGAGAATAAAATTTAGAAAATAACTTAATTTTGTTGAAATTTACCATGTCACTTTGAGGCACTATCACATCTTTTATCCTAAAATCATTGAAAATGCAAGCTGTACATAAGAAACTTTTAACTTTGGGTAACGATTGGACAAATTTGAAAATGAAATGTTATACTGATAAATAACTCCCAAAAATATGTACCATAAAGTGGGGATACTTGAGACAGTTTCGGCAGGCTTAACCTGGATCATTTTTACACATGTTATAGTGGTATGTCATAGGTATTTGCAGAACAATTCATTTTATTCCTTTTTAATTTTGGCACATATGTTTTTTATTTACTTAAACCATGTCAAGTTAGCCAGGATTCTGGGTTACTTGAGCAGACACATGATTTCATACCAAGGAGTTCAAATGTATGTTTCTGTCTCTAGCATAGTTGAACAGTTCATTTAAAAGGCTAGAAATGAACAAGGGCAAGGATGGTACTTTGTTTGAAAGATAATCTCCCCACCTTCTCTGTGTCCCTACATGGGATTACTTGAGACAGTTTCAAGTTTCTAAATATTACACTAAAAATTGAGCTTCAATATGGGTCACTTCTACATTTGATTGAGAAACTTTACCTATGTGTATGCTGGGCAAAGTCTTTTATTCTATGTAACTTGGGGAAATATTTTTTTTGTTTACTTAAAAAGTGCCTCAAGTTACCCAGGCATGTCAGATTTTACACGTAATTGGGTGCTACCAAAAAATTCAGAGGAATGAATTAACAATTGACCCAAAATTTAATAGAGACACCCTACAGAGTCTACAGGTGTAGGTACCAGTCAAGCAGCTGCCTACCTGTTAAACTTGTGTCAGATTTCTTCAATAGTCACTTCTGAATGAAATTAATTTAGATTCTTTAAAAATGCCGCCTATGAATTTAAAGGTACCTCCAATATTTGACATGTGCATTTATGAAGTAATCAAAACCTTGTCTTAAAGTAACAATACCAACAAAGTAAAATGACTAGACTGGAAGAACGATAATTGGTTAATGAACCTTCCACAGTAGGAACTGTCTCAAGGTACCTAAGCATTTCAAGTGTCCCGGCTTTACGGTATCTTGTATGAAAGACAACTGAGCTTTCAAGCTGCTAAAGCCGGTACACAAATGCAAAAGTACACAGCAGATTTTGACAATGAAACTTTGATTATAATAATTGAAATAAATAATTGATTAAAATAATTGAAATAAATAATTGAAATAAATAAACATCATTTTATTAAACATTACGTTATTCCCTGATATGGTAAAAGACCAAATTACACATGTCACAACCTTTTGAAGATAATTTTTGAGGTAGAGGGTGATGCTATTTTTGAGCCACTAATGTGATGTTTTTACATCCATCAATTAATTTTATAATCAGATGTAACTTACCTATTTTCTTCAAAACATGTCTTAAATAACAACTTTCACAATGATTGAGACCATAAAAATTGACTAATATAAATTAATTTGTAATGGTGGCAGCACGCATTCTCTGCAAACCCTACCTGCACTTAATCTCTTTTGCCTGAGTTCCAGTTGATTTCTGAGTCTTTGTGACTGCATCTTATGTGTGCTTTCCATCAGAATCTCAACAGCAACTTGAGTCTTGATAGCTTCTCCCATCAGTGATGCAGCTTCATCATATTTACCTTCTCTCCTCAACTGCCTCTCCTGGAGTCTCAATTGCATTTTCTTGTTTTGCCTCCCAGCTTCAGACAGCTTGGCCCATTCTGCATCTCCCACCTATGCAAATGACATAATACAATACAAATTACTAGGCTTGGGTTACACTCATATTTTTTGAGTTGGGTACCTTCAGAAGCACGACTGCTTGCTCAAAAAACAAAACACTGAGAGGACTTAAACAGCAAAACAATTAACGAAGCCTTTTGTAATAATGCAACATGTTCTCAGCTTCATTTTCTGTGGAATAATGTTACTACCACAATTCTTAAAAAATCTGGAAATAAACTTCTATGACTTTTCCATAATTTTGCATGCTTTCCATGACCAATTTCTGCCACTGTTTTTGACATTCACATGATGGCATGCTGACCAGATATCAACTGAAATTAATGGTAGCAAACATGCATTATTATAAGCAAGATGGCCTCCACATACCCTTACAATCATCTGTCCCATCCACTTCACTACCTCAACAAACTAACTAAAGAAAACCTCTGGGTTCATTTTCATACAAGGATAGCCAAAGAGTAAGCATCACTATTTTGGGGTTGTGCAAGATTCCAAAATTATTCCATGACCTCTTTCTTGAAATATTAATTTTTCCATAAACTATTATGATATAAAATAACAAAATTCCATAGCTTTGCCATGAGTTTCCACAAAAGCTTTAAATTTCCGAATTTTCTATGACTGTCTAACTCCAGTTTGTAATAACCATTTACTACTGAATTCAAACCCTTCCCCTTCAGGAAACCAAGAGAAAGACAGTGACACCATCACTACTGTGAGAGTACTTGACAACCTGAAATAAGCTGTCTCTACCAGCACTTGACTTAAATGATTGAGAGTTTAGGTTTCAATTTAGTTTTGACATGTTAGGGGGTACTTAACGTAAGCATTTTGGTGAAAATTGGCATTCAGTTCCTCTTTCTCAAGATGTTAGCATAATTATTAGGTTATCACATTCTCAAGCTCAACTCAATCTGAAGGAAGGACATGAGACATCATAACCTCACATTTATGAAGGCTGTTTTGCTTCTCCTTTAACTTTACAACCAATGTTTTTCTCCATTACTCTCATGTTTTTGAGATGTGAATGCATGAAAGTCATAGGAATGTATGAACTTTACATTCCCAACAAGAGACTCATATCCTAATCTATTTCAAGGTCAGAACCAAAGATTGCAAACGAAGCAAACAATGCAATGCCATCTATGTGAGGTTATGACATCACTCCTGCATCCTTAAAGATCACTGTAGGTTACAAACGTACGTAGTAACTTCATCTTATAATATCTCTAGAACCACAAATTGAAACGAAATGAAATGAAAATTTCACCAAAATTTTCAATTTAGTATCTTTTTCACAGATCAAAAATAAACTGTTGGTTAAACCCTTCCTTTACTTAAACTAATACATACACAAGTTACTGGTGAATCCCTAATAGCACCCTCGAATTACCTGTTTCATCAAGACATCTGTTAAAATCTGGTCTCTGATAGCTTCATATTTTTTCTCAACAGTCTCTGTTTCTGTCTTGCTGTACTTCACCAACAAACTGTATTTCTCCTGTGAGAAGACACATTCAAAGATAAAAGCATGATCTTACAAAGAAAACACACCAATGGCTTCAACATATTTTCTGAATTTTTGATCTGGCTACAGTACCAAAATTTTGGACCAGTGCTATATCTGACGGTCAAAGTCTGGTACATCTGAGACAATAAGGCTTGGCAATCACATTGCCACAGGTCCTGATACCAGCTAGAACAAAACATTTTTTTTCAAGTTGATATCCACAATTTTCCTCATCTGCAGAATCACAGCAACAGAATCCAAAGCATGCAAGCTTCTGTTACATGCCAAATTCAGTGTTTTTCACTGACACAAATTACATAAAACTGATTCGGTAGTACTCACTTTCAATTACAGTGGTGAGCACATTTTTTTACAAAATGCTGACTGGGAAGTATTTTTATTAAGCAAACAAATACAGACCCTTATTGTTTTCTTAACAAAATCAAGGAGTGCTTTTGGTGAATGACCTATCCTATGTCATTAGACACATCCACAGAAAAGGCTTTTGATCTGGTGATCTCCACTTAGAAAGAAGTTATGCCTTACAGCTGGTATCTTTGTCGATTCCATCTTTGTACCCTCACAAACTGAAGCCTTCCCCACCCCCTAGCAGCCAACATACCTCCTTCATCAGGGTATCAATTGCCATCATCACGTTGTCTGGTTTCTTCTCCTTAGATTTTTCTTCTTCGAACATCTCCTGTTCTTCAAGATGCATTGCTTCTTCTAGGGTCATACCTGCAATTAAAAAAATGGTCTCACTATAAAGAACTGAGATCAATTACTGCATATACTACAAATGCAGTTTGAGTTGGATGGAAATTATGTCAATGCCTTTCAGACAATATGACGCCTCACCCCCTTTCATTTTTTAAGCTAACTGAGTATCAATTGAAGTTAATCTCTCGAAGTGACAGATAATACCTGTGATCAAGTAATGCTCAAGCTATTAATTTAGAAATGCATTTAAGACCACATTACACACAGCAATATACTAACTGTCAGCATTTTGTGCCAAGGCCTAAGATAACTAACAAAAGGGTGAACATTGCCCTCTCTGTCTAAATTTCGTAAAAGTCAGAACATTTGCAGTTTAGTTCATTAAAAGCCATTTGCCATCTCAGGGAATACAATTTTAAGCTCAAAGGATGTGCATATATATATGCATTACTTTTATTCAAGGTTACAAGAACAAAAGGTCATTCTTTATACCATTAACTGACTGGCAGAGATTACAAAAACTGCATTCTAGCAAAAAACAGAAATGTCATGAAAATAGATACAAGGAATAACTTTTGTCAAATTAGAGAACTTATTTGTGGTGTGATTTTGTTCCTTAGTTCATTACAAATTCAAAACTGATCACCATGGCAATACCATCTACTGAGACTGGGGATTCAGAAATCAAACAGGACTGTCCTGAACACAGCCATCTAAATTATAATCTAGTGTAAAGACAGTGACATTTGCAAATAGCTAACTTAACTGTTTCCAACACATTTGAACGTGATTACCCAGTAAAAGACATTTGCTTGAAAGGTTAGTAAATGTCAGAAGTTTTTAACTCTTAACTCACCATCTGCCATCCTCTGACGTCTTCTGGCCAACCTCTCCCTCAACTTTCTTTCTTGTTCTTGGCGAGCTGCTTCCCTGAGAAGTTCCAGGGCTTTCTGGGAGTTGGCCAATCCACCCAACAAAGCTGCTGCTTCATCATACTTGCCTTCCATCCTCAACTTCCGCTCTAACAGTTTCTGTTTCATAATTAAAAGTTGCCTCTCCCTCTCAGAGAGTTTGGCCCACTCAGCAGCTCCAAGCTAGATAATAAATATTGAAAATTGGCAAAGGGAAATGAGCAGATAGAACTCAGAAAAAATTCTGATAACAAAAGGATTAGTTTAGAACAAGGTGATACCTCAAGGTCAATTCATCACTATAATATCATCATTGTATATAGTAGTGAGGGTCAGGAGGACACTTGGACTTATCGAGTACTCGATACCAGGTTAATCTTGGATTAACACTGGTGAATTCACCTTCTCTTTTTGACTAATGCTCAGAGATTAACAAGACAGAGAAATACTTACCACTCTCATTCCTGCTCCCCAGACTACGATTTTACTCAATGGATGAGAGTCTATCCCTAGTTTTTAGCATCTTTCCCAATACTGGGAGGGGGAAGGAGCCTTGCTCTGCACCAACTGCTTAAAAGCTAAACCCAGGAAAGGCCTGAAATGGATCTTATACGTTACTTGTACATGATAAGCTACACCAGTATATTTACTCTAGCCAGCTGAAACAGCTAATCTGAAATTCTGAAATAAATCAATGGCAAAATTGACATGAACAACTTTGCAGCTATGATCAGGGAACATTTTGAAGCATACTGTGCTCAAGAAGTTTGCATACCAAATCCTGCATCTGCCTTCCCCACAGCCTCCCCCTGCCCCCTAAGCCTAGGGCTTTTCTCAAAATTGCTCATAAATACAGGGAGTTACAACCAACCTAAATATATACTTCTACTTTTTGAGGTTTCATGATCAGGTGATAAATGCAATTTGTCAGTTGTGTGGTAAATTTCATGTTAAAGATAGTTATAAATATTCATGTACATGTGACATATTCTGTTCATGATTATCCATAAGCAGATAAACCAATAAAGAATCAGTACATATCTTACCTGTTTCATTAAGAGCTCAGATAGCAACCTGTCCTGTAGATCATCATACTTATCTTCAATCTCTTTCTCCAACTCTCCTTTTGGCAACACTTTAATTTCTTTGTCCTAGAAATGTTAACCAGTAATGAAAACACTTTCAACTTCATTTCTACAAAATCTTTCAGTCATTTAACAATCATCATCCTGAGATTTAGAACAACAGACCTTTTCAAGGACCACTTACTACTTACTTAAGGACCGCAAACAGTCACATCAACTACCAAACTTTCTGTACTTCAAACATGAAGAATGTAAGCCCTATTTTCTACCCATGGGTGGACTGGCCAATGAAGGCCAGTTTAGATATTAACACAGATCTGTGACCCTGACTCCATTCTGGTCACCTCAAATGGCAAGGGCAGCTTCAGAAATCCACTCCATCCCTGTTTCTGACTCTCTTGCTCCTTGTAACATACACCACAGATGCTCCTTATTGTCATTACCATTCTTAACAGGCAAGACTCAGACCTTTCTGCCTTCCTTGAACAAACCACTAAATAAACTTATTTCTTTACAAAGTTATGTCTTTAATAAGGAGGCTTACAAAAAGGTACTATTTTATTAACTTGTAAAAGAAGATACATCTGTGAGCACATCAATCCTGGAAACATAAATTTCTCACAGACCTCTGTCTCTACAATCTCAATAGCTTCCAAAATGTTTATCTTTCTCTCTTTCAGTTCTTCATCATCTTTCTGCTCTTCTTCCATCTCAAGCTTGGCAACCTCTTCTTCAGACATTCCTATAGTTCAACCAGAATTCAAGAGATATGTGAACTCAGAATTACATTTAATATAAAGTACGTATTGGAACTTTCATATAAACACAAGAAAAAAGGAGTTTCAAAACAATATAAAATGATGTACAATTGTCAGTTCTTTTCTAGAAATGGAAAAAGATAATTATTGGCAATATACGATGAAACACACTGCACATGTTTTAGACTGCACAGCGGATGGAAAGATACTGACCATCAGCAATTCTCTGCTTTCTTTTTGCAAGACGTTCTCTCAGACGTCTTTCCCTCTCTCTTCGTTCTTCTTCCTTCAAAAGAGCAAGGGCAGCCTCTGTTTTCATAGCATTACCCAACAAGGCTGCTGCTTCATCAAATTTTCCCTCTTGTCTGAGTTTGCGTTCCTCCAGTCGTAATTTCATGAGCTTGGCTTGCCGTTCTCTCTCTGACAACTTTGCCCAGTCTGCATCTCCCATCTGCAGAGGAGATATATTTCACAAAGTTTGTGTTGTGTGATTGTTTTATGACATGTGTAGGGCCACTTACAACAGAGTAAGTAAAAAAATTTCAGTAGACAGAGGGTGGAAGGAAATGTACTTCTATTCCCTCCACAGGGTGAAAGAGTATGGCCCCTTTAAAAACTTCCCCAACATATTGAAGAGAGCCAATGAATGAAAGCGTAGTTAAAGAGCCATCAACAGACAAAAATGCCAAAAAATTCTTTCTCAGCTGTAAGCCTGTTTTATGTGTCCATAGTTTATCAAAGTCATAATCGAAACACATTCAAAGTTTAATTAAACATGCTTTAGCATGGAACAGTGATAATCTAGGAATTGTGAAGTTTTTGCAAGTGTCTGAGAATAAAATAAACTAAAAAATGAATGTAAGAAATTATACGACAAACCTACAGGGGTATATGAATTTAACCTGATCATAAAATATGTTATAGGTAATAAACTTTACTCAAATTCAGAATCTATCAATTCAGAAGGTCATTTCAGATGCAAAAACTGTAGACTATTCTTGAATGAAAACTGCAACAAACTGCATGTGACCCCAAAGGGGATCAAAGCCTCAACCTCTCAGATGCTAGTTTAATTGCTTAAATTTCCACTTCTTTTACACACTTGACCATAGAACCTTACGCTTTCATGACTCACAAAGTATTATGTTAGATGATAATCATGAATCACAGACAATCTAGAAGTCTATTTCACAGTTTCAAAACATTTTATCACCACATACCACAAAACAAATGAAAATTTATTTTTTTTAAAACCCACCTGTTTCATGAGAGCCTCTGCCAATACTTTATCTCTCAGGGCATCATATTTGTTCTCCACCTGTGAGTCTTGGTTTGCACCTTTGTCACCCTTTAAGGATGTTAGCAATTCTGCTTTTTCCTATGAAAGTAGCCATGAAAGGTATCAAAAAATATTTAGCAGACAACTAAATAAAGGGAACTATGTAAAAAATTGGTTTCAGAAGATGAAGTCCTGACTCAGAACCTATCACACTACGTACAAATGACATCATTCAATTCTACTAAAAGAAGGCTATCATGGTGAATGTAGGGGAGAAAAGTGATTTTGCCACTGGCCTGTTTTAAGTCTTAACAAATAGAATGACAGATTGTTGGCCTCAAAACATTGAATTTGTAATAATTCTAATGCACCAATGAATGCTGATAATACCTGTGGCTCTGACTAGCATTACATGGGATGTCATGGGGCATATACAAATAATGAATGTTTATGAGTGAGATAGTATGAATAATTTCATGAGTTGAAAGACTGAATGATCTATCCAACGAGGCGAAGCCGAGTTGAATAGAACGTTCAATCTTTCAATGAATGAAACTATTCATACTATCTCACAAATGGAAAATATTCACTTTTTGTTTTATATAACACCAAACTTCCTAAATCATATATTTTGGTCAAAATTTGATCATACCTACCCCCATGGCTGACGTCACCGCCGTGGGTTAGCATATACCAACCAACGACCATGGGTCAGTACCGCATAACCCATGGCATGGGAAGACCAATCCTCCAATCAGATGTAGAGGAATTAATAAGGTGTCATATAATAGGGAATAGCAACCTTTTAACAACATAGCAAGTCAGTCTTAAAAAATATCAAAGTAGTAAGGTAACATCTCGCCTCATTAAAGGTGCCATAATGTAAACAGAATGTATCTATCACAATGACAACCTCACTGTGTATATTTTACAGAAATTTATCAAAACCAATACAAGGGCACAGCCAATGTTCAAAACACTATTTATAACTGAGGCAACCCAATTACAATAGAAATAAAGTGACTGTCAACAGTCCCAGCAAAGACAGATTTGTTCGCAACTTTCTTCATAATCCTTTTTTTTTTCTTTATCTGGTTATGGACTGCAAATTAAATAAGTTCACTTTGTGATGGCATCATTACAGCAGAAAATGCTACAGTCCAAGTAAATCTCCTCAAGTTCTTCCTAAGAGTGCTTTTTTCTTTTTCACTTTTTTCTTAGAGGTTACCTCTTCTAATCTGTTCTCAAGTTCCTGAAGGATATTTTCTGATTTCTTCTTCATCTCTTCTTCTTCTTGTCTCACCTCTTCTGCTTCAAGTTTTGTTGCTTCTTCCTCAGACATGCCTTTGCAAAATAATAAAATCAATCCAACACAACGATCAATCAATCTAACAGCAAATCCTAATTTTATATCTTGATAGCTTGCAGAATGGATTTGTGCTTCAACACTTTACAACATAAAACCACTCGTAAATGACTTACTTACTAACTGTTAAATTTTCCCTTCCTTGCAACAAACCTTTCTATTTCTCTCACCCATCATTCCCCAGGAAAAATTGTAATCTTACCAGCAGCCATCCTCTGACGCCTTTTCTCCATTCTCTCCCGTAACTGTTCCTCTTGAGATTTCTTGGACTTCCCCATCAGAGCAGCTAGCACAGCTTGATTCTTTGCCGCATCACCCAGGAGGGCAGCAGCCTTGTCATATTGTCCTTCCTGTCGTAACTTCCTTTCCTGTAGTCTCAACTTGATCAGCTTTGCCTGCCTTTCCTTCTCAGAGAGTGTTGCCCATTCTTTGGCACCCACCTGAATAAGTACAGAAAAGTCATTTCCACCTTTCAAGTAGTAGTCAACTCAACCACTAACATAGGTCATTTCTATGCTTTCTTTGATAAAGTGTAAAAGGAAATTCCACTTTCATAGATTCTACTGGAGCGTTCACATGTTTTCCCCAGTCTTTATTTTACACATGATACAACTTCCGCTTCTTATCATATGTCTGCATAGTATGATATGACTTTTCTTTCAATCATTTGTGCAGAACTTGAATGTAACCATTATTGCATGTGAAGTCAAATATGAGGGCTGAGCCACTGATGACATAAAGTTTGGTGGCCTTTTAACATCATAACTCCACACTGTCACCCTTGGGCCCAGACTAATAATCCAGGATTTTCATAAGAGAACTTCCTCCCTATGTTGAAACCAGTGTGATCATCATTATTCATAATAAACAAATCCTGTTAAGAGCTTGTGTCACTCTCAATAAGCTGGAACCAACTTAGAAGCCAAGCTCCTCGATAAAGTCAGTTTTATTGCTAATCCAGATATCTTTGTCTAAAGAAATACTATGTCACTAGCTATTGTTTCATTGACTAGAATGCGACTTACTTCCACCTTCTTATGTCTATAAGTGACTCTAGATGCACACATACCACTTGAATAAGTGGAGATATTAAAACACAATGAAAGATGGCAAAGGCTCACCTGTTTCATCAGAGCTTCAGCTAGAATCTTATCTCTCAAGGCATCATATTTATCCTCCAAGGCTTCCACCAATTCTTCATCGTCCGACTTCTTCACCAAATCTGCCGTGGTCACAACAAAAGCCACATTTCTATTGACACCATATTTGGTGTCTTCAATGAGATCTTTCTGGACCTTCACCAGGTAGGAATTTTCCTGTATATTTTAAAGAAGTATTAAGAAAGGTAGCCTCTTTACAGGATGCCATCAGAAAAAGTTGAGCCAATTAACTTGACAAAATCAACACCACCTGATGTCTAACAAAGCTTTTTAAACCATTGTATGGTGTTTGTTCATGAAATATGGTAGAATTCATGACAAGTACTAGCTTCACATTTGTAATACTAAATATGATGTATGGAAAAGCCACTATATCCACTACAACAATACTCTTAGATGTAACCACAAGTATTATGAATTTAGAGTTTTCAAACTTCTGTCAACACAAAGCTTTAAAATTGCAAACTAAAATAAAGTAACACTTTAGATTTATGCAGTGTTTCATTTAAAGAATAATCTCACTGCTGTTAATGAACCCTCACCAATCAATGAGCCTCTGTATCACAAAAATGATAGGCTACTGTTAAAGTATTCTGTGCCTGTCAGAGTGTGTTTCAACAACACACTGAGCAATATGAACATGCAAATCACATAACAACATTCCCAGGAATCAGTCTGCAACTTTTTCCCCACCATTTGGATAGATCAACTGCAACTGAGGAAGTTTTGGCTTACCTTGTCAACAAGTTTTTCTAATAAACTCTCACTCTCCCTATCCTGTTGGTCTTGCAGGTCAGCCATGATTGTTACGATCATCTTGTCCTGGTTGACCTCTGACCCTCCTTCCTTGGTCAAGAAGACTGTCCTAGAGATGATTTTGAGGAGTGAGGCTTCCAGTAAGAATTCAAGTCTCTCCTGTGTTTGTTCTACTCAAAGAATTGAGAAGAATTGAAAGTTTTCAAATAATGAGCTTTGAAACAATGGCTTGCATCACAATTGTACAGTAAACTTAGCTTGGTCTATTAATATTTCAAGAATGGTCTATGAAAGGTTGAAAAGGGTTGGTGTTTAACACTCACTGGTCTTCAATCATTGCTATGCTTCAGGTATTAAAACGTGCCGTGTGAGTCTTGAAAGATAGTACCATCTTCCCCATTTTCTACCTTGTTTCCTGTTTTGCTATTGCCAACAATTTTTTGTCTTTTATTTCTAGTCTACTCTCTGATTTTGAAGACAGCATGGGATGACCAAAAGTCAAAACCCCTACTCCGTTACAAACACAATTAATGTCTTCTTCACCAAGGATAATATACAGAATTGTTCATGCCACTAGAGGACCCACTAGCCATAAGTTACACCTCTGCAGCTCTCTCCATCTGTCCCCAGAGTTATATGTGGTTTAATATCTGAAACACTTCCACAACACTATTGACACAACTTTCTTACTAACCAGTTGCCAGAACCACTTGGCTTGCAAGGTTTACTACAGAGACTATTCTTTGAGATTACACATGCAGAGCAAGATGTGAGAGGATGACTCATGCTTTAATAATTAAAGTCAGAAAATGTGCTCAGACAGGCACACAACAGGATTTTGAGTTCTCAAAAGATGCACCATATTAGTAATGACAAAATTTGTGGAATGTTCCAGACAGATAATCCATAAAATTCTACATCGAAATATTTACCTCCAAGTAACTAGGTTTACTTACACTAGCAAACACAGAGTGAAGAATTCCTGCATAAGCATCTTTTCTTTGCAGGGTTCTAGTGTATGTCACCAGAAACTTACAGTTCCACTTCCCAAATACAAGTTCATTCTGTCTACCTTAACAAATGTCGAATGCCAATAATGACAAACAAACAAAGCACTCCAACTTGACAGGTACCTCACTGAGTCCCAGAAAGGCTACCTGTCCTGTAGTAACGCTACAACACTTGACTTCTGCACAATGTCATTTTTCCTTCAGAAAGTTTGCTTTCTTACTTTTTGACAAGACAGCAATATTTTGCTGTAAGGTTTGCATTTTCTCTGCTCTCTCTTCACCACTGATGTTCTCAGCTACCAATCTGTCATCCTGTGAAAACTCTGTCTGCAGTAACACCAGCAAGGTTTCTCTTTCTTTAGCATGCTTCTGTTCAAGAGCCTTCAGCACAGCATCCTGGTGGGGTGTTTTAAAAATTGGTTTGGTTACAGGTTCTAAACACAGTATAGTACAATGAGCTAATTTTTAAGGCAAATCTTTCAAAATACACCTACCTTAATTATGTTCAATTACACCCAAATACCTAGACTTTAAGACAATCTTTGTCACGAGGAGGTTTTAGTTTATCAAATAACTAGCACAGAGAGGGTTTTCACACAATGTCAGCTTGTGTTCAATTGCCCTGTTGCTTTTTTCATCTCATGTACAAAACATGCTAAAGGTGAGGTGACACACCAGGACCCTGGACAAAAGTAAGGAGCCATGAATGCTTCATTTCACAATGTTTAAAAAAACAAAGGGACATGTAACATAATGATGTTGCTGAAAAACATCCATGATCCACAATATTCATTCCCAGATATAACACTCATGCTTCTCAACCGTTCAACCTGAGATTATTCATTCAAAGTTTGTCTTTCTTTTTCAACTAAACTGGAGACTAACATGACAGATACACTGTAAACATCCAAGACTTCGAAAACATGGTCAGTAAAATCTTAAATCAGAATTGCACCTTTAAGCCTGAGCATTAGTCAGTTTTGATGCCTGAGTGACAAACTTCCATTAAAAAAAATCTTTTTCTCATAAAAAATTACTGCTGTATACCTGCATAGCAGCTCTATCACCATTGTTCACAATGGTTTCTTCTATATCTTCCTGAATCTCAATAATAGTCCTTCTCTTCTTCCTGGCAGCTTCCAGTCTCTTACGTGCCAGTTCTTCCTGCCTCTCACGATCTTTCTTTAGCCTGAAAGAAACAAACATGAAAGTGAGTACATTAATTCATCAACGAAAATGAATAGGAAAAGCATGAAATCTGAATTTTTCTTTTTCACTTTTAGTGATTTCTTTATGTTAGTTAAGATTGACATAAAATGATACTAAACTAAGAAATAAGATGATAAAGTTGTCAGTTTTTCCACCGGTAATTCTTAGACAAAACCATAATGCAACGTTTCGACACTCATCACTCCCATCCCTTTCCTCCTCCCCCCCTTCCAGCCCTAAGAGAAATTCCTAAAGGCAGAGTCACCTTTCTTCTGCTGCAGCTTGATTCCTCTCTGCAAGTCCTAAAACAAGAGCAGCAGCTGCAAAGTCATCCTCCTTCTGAGCCTTCCTCAACTCCCTCTTCAACCTAGCCAGTTCAGCTTGCCGTTCTCTCTCACTGAGGTATTGTTCCTCTGCTCCTCGTAGCTTGGCTAAGAGGGCCTCCTTCTCTTGTTCAAACCGTCTCTGAAGATCATCCAGAGGGTTTTTGGAGGAGATATCTAAAACTTCTTCATCTTCAGATAAGCCCTCCTCATCTATTGAGTCCAGTCCTATTAATGAGATTAAGAGTTCTTATCAAAAATACTCCTATCATCATTAATGTTGACCCCCCATTACAGCATAACTTTCACATATTGAACACCAACACAATTTACTTGAAACAACTTGAGCTAAATTTTGGCTACAATTTAAGACTTTCTTTTTCATATCAAAGAAAGGACATATTTCTATACCAAATAGATAATGGGGAAACACTATTGCCTAACTTCACCTAAAAGGACCTTAATAAACTCCTACATATACAAAAGGGAATGGGGACAAAAAAAA
>WURT03397010.1:12622-23238 GCA_009936505.3 Holothuria glaberrima | reverse complement strand
AAGCGACCACAAATGTGGAAGAAGCCTATGTGGCTTATGAATTACAACTTCACGTCGGGTGGCTAACCAACTCAACATTTTAGGTCAAATTTGGTCTCTTTTGAATTTGAGAGGCCATATCAGATGGGAAAACCGTAGAGTGCTCTTGGATGGAAAACCCACCCTATTTTGACCCGGTCAGGGATCGAACCACGAACCTCCCGATTGCCAAGCTTCATCGATTCAACTGCCACCACCTTTATCCACTCGGCCACGACACCGGTTATTATAACTATTAGCTTACTATTCGAACCTTATAGGGGGTCATGAGTGATTTGGAGTCCAAGCAACCCTATACTCCTTTACTTCCTTCTTTGCTGTTTTTCCCAAACGTTTTTGACAAAGATCTATTTAAACATATTTGTTTAATGTTGCAAATTGAAGTGACGGATTGTTGAGTAGGTTTAAAATTTTACACGGTACTTATGGTAATTTCGTTGGTCTCGTAGAACATTTCTTACTCTTTGTATTAGTTATTTTGACTATGCAAACTGTCTTTAATAATATCTTTTGAAATAAGTTACAGCGTGTGCAAAATGCTGTTGATAGAGTTTTATTTAATGAACCCTGGTACTTTTCGCTTGCGACAGATTCACTGGTTATGTTATCTACAGATTATAGTTTACGATTCTTACTCTTACCTTCAATGCGCTTGAAAGACGTGGTACCTGACTCTCTTAAGGGTTTGCTGTCTATTACAAACCATTGTACTCGGCACTACGGCGGAGGCACAGAGGGTTAGGACCAATCAGGGTAAGGATTAGGGTAAGGGTTAGGTTTTTAGCCAATCAGAGTTAGGTTTTTAATATACAACATGCATATGCATGTTTCGAAGTGATCAAACAAGGGAACGCACTTTTCCTTTACAGCTCTAAACTTTGGATTTGTTTTCCGGTTGATATCCGCACTTGTGACACCCTTTTAACTTCTAAGAAGAGGTTAAAAACCTATTTTTATCATCTATATTTTGAGAAGTATTTTAGTCCTGCATTGTATGTGTTTGCAAGCATGTTTAAAGTTTTCTCTTAATTAATTCTGTTCTTTTTAGTTGCAACATTTGTTGCTTTCATGTAATGCTTTGATTTTGTACGGCTCTTCTTTTTACCTTGATTTATAAGTCTGTTGATAATAGCCAAATGGATAACAATAAAAACAAAAACTAATAAAAAATGACAAGACACTCAAAACCAGACAACTTTTTCAAGAAATATAGTTCTCATAGATAAAGATAATTCACTTCTTTCTAGCTCATGGATAACTTGTTGAGTGACATATATTTGGCTATGGTTAATACTTTTAAAAGTCACATTGTTGAAAAAGTTTTGGGGTTTTTAGATGAGAGTCAATCAGTCAATGGATTAAATGAAGCGTTCATCTAGAGATGATTATAGCAGCTCTGTTTTATGGCTAATGAACATTTTGTATATCCTTAATGGCGTTCCAAGGTAATGCGTGCTTTGTTCAACATGAGTACATTTTTTTAATTTAAACTCGTTGGTAAGTGTGTTAGGACTCTTCATGTTCTTTACCTAGAAAGCATACACAAATTGCATTTACATACTGTTCATCATTTCTTTGGTTTGTTGCCATTACGAATATTTTATAATGTAATTGTCGTTATAAAATACATAAAACATTGTAAAACATTTATATTTTCCCAAGAGAAGGGTTTAAGCTCAATTTTAGCTTTGATATGTTAGAGGTGTACCCAACCTTAGCATTTGATAAAACGTGCAGTCAATTTCTAATTTTTAAGCCGGTTAAAGGTTCCATGTTTAGGAGTATCCGTGATGGCAAAGGCTGAGCTCCCTGGGGGAGCCTGTTCTTTTCAGCCAGTCTGGAAGGGGACTTCGCTCGTAACATTGGTCTTGTTAAGTTGAAGTCCCTTGGGGACCTAGCTCCTTAAGGGAGCAGAACTTCTTAGGGAGTATTGTTTTGATTTCGCCCATTGGCTCTTCGCCAGAAAGTAGAGGGGACTTTTGAAAAAGTACGTGCAGTCAATCTCTTACTGTGAGTCTCGAGATATTAGAAGATAAAGTTATCAAGTTTTCAAACCATAGTGAATTTGAAAAAAGCACACGTGACATCATGAAGGTCAAATTAATTTAATGAACGTTGATTTGTCCAATGTTTTCCCTCATAACTCTATGCTTTGCAAATGGAATGCATGAGATGAAAACGAAGTTGCAAAATTGCACTTCCCATAAGAAACTTGAATTTCCTTCCTTTTTCAAAGTCAAAATAATTGGGAATGGGTAATAAAAAGGTTGTTCATCATTGTGAGAAGGTGTCATCACATTGCTTGGTTCGAGTGAATTCACTGTAAGTAACAAATATTAAAGTATTTTTTATCTGCTAATTTTGGAGAATAACTCGCAGAAAGTGAATGAAAATTTGGGCAGAATATAAAGTTTTGTTTCTTCTTTTACATATTAAAAATGTATTTTATTTAAAAACCTTCCCTGAAGTGCACATCCAGTCGCTTTGTACTTTTAGGAACGTTCTAGGTCTAGTTAGAAGATGGCACATAGATTAGAAATGGTTTCATTTCTGCCAATGGCCGTGAGATGCTAAGGGGAAAATGTTGGGAGCGGGATACATGAAAGCACTCTGTAGAATGATATTGACATTCTGTCTGTATTTATTTATGTTGGAAAAGTGCACTTGTGTGTGTTTAAAAATGGAACCTATCCCTTCGTGCAGTGTATATGTAACTAAAGACCAAGTGCATAAAGTTGTCAATATTTCATAGTGCTAAAAAATCAAAAAGATAGGAATATCTAAGTTATTTTGCACTCCTTTCAGCAACTGCTAATATTCCATCTTGGACAGTTATGTAATTAGAATTGCTTTACAAATGGGGGGAGTGTATGTTGATAACATTGTCATTACTGGCGTGGGCAGGATTTTTGTTTGGAGGGGGCTAACTGCAGGGCCTCATTGCCGGCCTAGGGGAGGGGTCTAAGGGTGGGGATTATTTACGTACCCTCAAATGAAATCTAGTGCAACATTTAGCATCATATAAAGTTAATTTTTTTGTTCCTTTATCAAAATAATATTTTTTTTCAGAATTCGATCGGGGGTCTACGCCCTGGCCTATGATTTTCATAAAAGCTGCGCGAGACAGGACCAAGCTGAGCTCAACAACACCATGGCGGGGTCTATAAGCCCCACTTCAACTGTAGGCTTAGGTCAGAACATCTGGTAACCTACTCTCTAATTATTCAACATTTGAAGCAAATCTGCTCAAAAATGGACATGCAAGAACCTTGTCACATATTTTATTGCCTAACGATAAGACTTGGTTTCTCTTTTTCACCATATTCCGTCGATGCTGAACCATGCCATGTCAAATATTTGGAAATATTCAGATTTTTTGTACTATTAAGAAAGTTATTTTTGGATGGATAATTTCCCAGGGTTGCAGGAAATTGCTCTCTAAGACACGACATTGCCACTACAGTTCTGCTAATGCTTGATCCATAAGTATGCTGAAATAGTGATAAAACTCACACATAGCTTTTCTGAGGGCAGATGTTGTCCACTATTGCTGCAAAGTCCTACAAAGTGACCAAAAGGACCAACTGCAAACACAATTTTCACACAACACTGACTTTCTGGAGTAACATTAAGGAGTTATTAATTGTAATTTTTATTGTCGACTGGTTACTCCCTGGAAATGCAACACTAGACGGCCGATCTTTGCTGGGGAACTTATACATTGAAGTACTGTTATACTGGAGGTTTATCACACACATTTTTCGAGTTCTAGCTCATTGTTTTTTGGAGAAGCAGACCTGTAGCCAAGAATCGTACTAAAGGGGTTGAGAGAGCTTCCGGGAGGAGAAAAATTGTTTAGGGAGAAATAGTTTTGCCAAATAGCAATAAGACAATACTAAACTGAAAGGTTTGATTTTCTAGGAGGTGAACACTTCTCAAAGGGGGTTTGCACCCACCCTGACCCCGTTGGCTACGGACCTGCAAAGTAAAGTTATTAATACTGTGCACTCCTGATATGCCTACGGACTAATAGGTCGGCAGCTTTACCCCGTGTAAGTGATATCCTTAATTATGAGACTTTGTGGTTGAAAGTGACAATACAGGATCCTTGGTCTCATATGTAGACGATTAAATGTTTGTGCGAGGCTCACCAAATTTGGATGCATCGTAATGTAGTGCAAAGACTTTAAATAGAAACCCATGTGTTTGTTGTTTAATTCCTTTTGCGAAGAGCGCCACACCAAAATTTGGGTATTCCATCTAATACCAGGCGTTGGTCACTTAGCAGTTCATTTGTCCCACCTTTGCGGAGGAAAGAAGTTCTAAGGCAAAATCATGCTAATGTGAACAAAGTGGAACTCTGTGTGGATCCGTCCTGAAGCATTCACAGCTAAAAATAAGGTCTGATTTTCAAGTGACAAGATTGTTTAAGTATAGCAGACTACATAGCAGTGACCATATGTTCAGTCATATGCCTGTTTGGGAAGCCTTAAAGGGAAGCTCGGCAAACACTCATCCCAGGGGGTGGTATAAGAAGCAGGAATCCGCTACTACTGAGTTGCAAAATTCTTCATAGAACGTCTGGACATGTTACATCAATTCTGTTATAAAATCATTGAAAGGGAAACTATTGCGAATTATTATACTTGTAAATATCGTTAATTTCACGAATTGAATAAGGACATGTCCTATCTGATATACACGTAGGAATACTTCTCTTACATTAATTAACAGGAATATCTTCTTATTTCTTAATTCTAGAACTGTGTGAAGGCTGTGGTAGCTGTCAATGTATTTAAGAACATATTCTGGAGGTTTGAAGAACCTCAGCTGCGTTGCGGTTACGCCATTCGGGTCCATGTTCGGGTCCAATTCTCTCTGAGTACATAAAACATTATACTTTTGCTACTATAGCATTTTTGTTTCCTTTTTTTCTTATATTTTCCTATCTAAATATGATGGGATTCCATGTGAAGGCGAGCCTGGGAAGATTACACTGGTTACTAACATTGAGTCCCGTATGGCACTCATTGTCCAAAAGAAAATATTGGAATTATACACATAATGTGCACATTTCCTTAAGTTCTTACGGCAAAACACGTTTTTTTCTGAGGAAATCGCCCAAAGGTATAAACTCATTCAAAGTCAATTAGACAGAAGTTTCCAGTTCCTCAAAGGGATGAAAACTGAACACAACCTTCAGTGTGGCCAACAACTGTCGTTATCTGCTGTTACGTATAACAAGTTGTTACGAAAAGGGATTATTTACACTCGGCCAGCTCGAGCGAAAAATCGATAGTTTTATCATTTACCGATGTTTGAAAGTTATAGAAGTCGAATGTCCATATAGCCTTACACACGGGTCTGCTGTATTCAGTATAGCAGTAAGGGTAAAACCCACACTATGAAAATACGATTTGGATAAACAACAAACGTGAGATCCATGAGAGTGGTTACACATAGTATAAGAACAATATGACGCACACAGGACCTCGCATTTCCCTGCATGATTGTCACACCTTGAAATCTGGGTCAAAGTGGGGAAACCTGTGTCAAATTGACACATGTGGCAAACCAAGGCAATGTGTGACAAACATGGCCAGTGAAAGAAATCGAGTTATTGACTTTTTTGTACTCAGAACCACACTTCTCCACACATTTACACACTTTATCTACTTTACCCCAGTATGCTATGTGTAACCTGTGTCAAAACGTGTTTTTTGCTTTTTCCACACATTGCCTCATGTCCAACAAGTGGAAATGCAGGTCAATACATGGCACTTTGGGAATGTGTGTCATCTGAGTATTAATGAATATTAATTTTAAGCAAAAATTCACTGAAACTTCATCATTCGTCACGCTCCACCGTAGTTTTCTATAGTTTGACACAGTATTTCACGTGTGGCATTGGAACTTTTGCCACACATTTTTTTTTTTTTTTTGGAAGGGTGGGGGCTTAAAATAGTGAAGAGGAACATTTTTTACTCTTGCCGAAGAGATGTATTTTGTTGTGAGAGGGGTAGATGTGGGAGACAGACTTTTGTGGACAAGGGGTTTACCCCATGTAGCTCCACCATGGCACCGACTATACCCGTCATACCCAGATAAAACTCCTTAATTTTCTATCCATGATTTACAGTCCCTACAACCTCAGTTCTAGTTTATTTCATAATTTGGGACTGTGCATAAGCTGTGGTTTTGCACATGTATAGACTCTAAAATCGTTCGGTTCACATTTGAACCGAATTCGTTTCGATGGGCACTAAATTTTTTGGATAGATTTGGTACATTTTGAATAGAAAATGGTTAGTTTTGAATCGAAACTAGTCAAATATTAGTTCCCGTTTTTGTTAAGTGCCCATTTGATCCGTTTTATGTTCAATTCGAAGCCAAAGTTTTAAGAGTGTAGACATGTAAATAATAAATAACGATCTTATAAGTGCGCCATACCGTAGATGCTTTTGCTTCAAGGCATACTAGACCTCCACTGAGAAGTCACGCATGTTCGTACATGTGACAAAAATGAACTGTTCACAAATTTCAGTCACCCACCACGAGGAAGACTTCTTCGAATCCAAGAAGACGTGAAAAAATTGATTTCATCCATGGTAACTGGTACAAAGTTACTATTTTCTTCCGGCGCATACCGCCAAATTTCACACCTTTATGGCGGACATACATAAGCAGACGTATTTTGCAAGATTTACGTTGACAACATGAGAATTAACACTCAATGTTGTGAATAAAATACTTACAGTTTAACAATTTCATTCAGTGACACTCGCAAAGTACGTTCCATTTTTCAGTGGGTTGCCAGGCACGGGCATTCTCCATGTATATTACGCAATAAAATCAAAACTTTCGAAACTCTTCTTTGCAAAAAAATTAAAAAAAAAAAAATAGGTGGGCATACTACATTATAGTTAATCAATTTAAAATGGCATACAGCTTTCCAACTTCATGGATGCACGGGATGACCATGGGCGATTTACTGATGGCATTTGTATGTAATTAAGGAAATTTAGAGTTCCAAATCCCAGCACCTTGAGAAAATATGGGGAACTTTTACAAGATTAGTCAGGACAGAATTTGCGCACCTTGCAGGAATTGCCTAAATCAGTGGTTCACAAGAGGGGTGCTAGAAAATTCTCTAAGGGTGCCAACCGGATGGTGGCGCTCGGCTTTAGATAGTGTTTACAGGGTGCCACGTAATAACTCATCATTACCTGGGATGTCAGATGTCTAAAAAGGTTGGGAACCACTGGTCTAAGTAGTTGTCCACAAGGGTGCACATGTGGTCCCTTACCAAAATGCAGAAAAAAATGTTATGACAAAACTGTCTTTAGAGTGTGGCGTTTTTGCATTTCTTGTAATCCAAGACTTTTATGATGTTGAATATTTTGACCTCAGCGCTAACCGTAGTGGCACTGCGAAGTCGGCTTTAAACCAGTAGGTCCCGAATTAAACCTTGCTGGATCATCCACTGCTTTATTTTATTTATATGCATAAGGCCATGTTTGTAGTTGACTGTTGTGAGATCTTGAGAATGTTTGGTGAGCAACGGTCATAAGCTTACCTCTTGAAATGTCACCTACACCCATA
The DNA here is from genome assembly GCA_009936505.3 of Holothuria glaberrima. Classification (NCBI taxonomy): domain Eukaryota; kingdom Metazoa; phylum Echinodermata; class Holothuroidea; order Aspidochirotida; family Holothuriidae; genus Holothuria; species Holothuria glaberrima. The sequence goes on along the minus strand of WURT03397010.1, from coordinate 15,597 downwards.
AATTACACTTGATAATAAAAAAACAATATTACTGTTATCGGTGATCTAAACATTTGCTACTTAAAAACTAAGTAACAAAAATCGTAGTCAAACTTAAAAATTTTCTTATCAATTAAACAACGGTTGAAAAAGGTTGCTGTCAAAAATCAACATTTCTTGGTCAAGAATTAGCAGGGTCGTTATTAACCTATTTTAACAACGAGTTTCGTTTGACAACCAGTGATTGCAATCGTCGATGTATTTGATTAGATGTTTAGAGTGTAGGGATGTGGCCACGTTTGCTTGTGACAAACGCAAAGAGATCTGCAGCAAATACAGTTCACTCCACCTCGCTATATATATATATATATATATATAGTTGCATTTATATATATATATATATATATATATATATATATATAACTAGGAAAGAAAACAGAGCGATGAGTTTGAAATCCATGGTGGATTTAATACAGAGGCCAATATTTCGTAAAAGACACCTTACATCGTCAAGGCGAAAATAGCAAACTGTATATATACAGGTCAAAAAGTAGTAAATAGTGCCAAAGGTTTGTGCAAAGGTCCACGACTTTAAACCCTTCATTTATGTGGGGCAAAAATGCAACTGATTGTTGACACCGTGACGGACAAACGTGCATATTAGAAAACACACAATACAAATGGGCAAGGACAAACTGGATAGGAAAACGGACTGCGTGGGTGGTTAACACAGGTACGAGCAGGGCAGGAATGGCTGGTTCATAGAAGTTTAAGTTTTATGATCTGACCATGTTGGGACAGGGATCCAAGTTTCATTATGAGACGGTTTTCCTCAGCCAGGTGATCATGATCGGAACCTCGAAACGAGATGGCTGCCGAAACCATCAAGACACGGATCGAACATGCTGATCGAGGATTAAAGTGTAATGCAGTACAGGGAATCTTGGGAGATTCTGTTTAATTTACCTTAGGTGCCTAATGACTCGGTCAGCAAGACGACGTTCGGTTCCCTAACATAAAATATACTCCAGCGTTTGCATAGCCAGTTTATCCTTGCCCAATTTAATTTCGTAATTAAAATTTGCAGTTTTGGCGATGTTAGCAATTAGTTAAATTTTTGTCACCCGATGAAGGGTTTAAACCCGAAATGTCGTAGACTTTTTCAAAAACCCCTGGCACTATTTACTACTTTTTTGACATACGTATTTCATAAGTGTTTCGCAGTACTTTGACCTTATGTAGCCTATATGTACATATATGTATATATATATATATATGACCTTATATATACATATATACCATTGAATGTTCTAAAAGAACAAATAGACGTCTTGTACAATTATTAGTTAACAAGCTTGGTAAATCGAAATAGTGTTTAATCGAAGAAGGCGTCTCTCTTCATATACATTTTATTTACTAGAACAAGTTTTATTTTCAAGAAGAGTTATTTGAGGGAAATATTTCTTCATTTAAGCGCTCATGAACTGTTATAAATTCCAAAGAATACTAAGAGGTTAGTTTTAATAGCACTCTTTTCAACAATTACATGTTTCACTAGGTACACTGTGGTTGGACTTTTTACTTTATGATGATGTAGATGAATTTTGCCACCAGGCTGTTTGTCAAACATTGAAGTAATTTCATCCTACTATTCAATGCCATATTTTGGCAGCATGTCACCCAAAGTGGAGGGCGGGGGGCGAACGAGGTTTCCACCTCACCAATCAGAGTGCGAGGGAGGTTGCCCACACTGCCCCCCTTTTCCTACGCGGCCACCTATGGCAAAATGAGCCCTCATGCCCACTCCCTCAAAGTTGTCACGGTCCAGACTGGAAAGCTTGCAAAATAGCGCACTTTTACCCGCTCGTTAACTTATGAGGTGCAATAAGCATATTCGTTTCTGAGCGTGCAGCAGTGCGCGTCATCAATTTGGCATAGTTAAAAAGGGTTACACGCACAAGGGACCCAAGTAGCATGACTATGGGTTGAATACCTTACTTTTGAACGACGATTGCCGACAGAATGGTGGGCATGTCAAATTCACAATTTTGTCGTGAGATTTTGGTCTCCGTGGGGACTTACTTTGCACGACAGTGTATAGATTTGTGATACAATGAGTCGGATACTTAGAGTTGCACGCAGTGTTCGTGACATACAATTTGTACACAGTGACTGACTCAAAGTACAGAAAGCTATTATCCTGTAACACGGCCGCATTTCTGTCGTAAGATCATCTAAAATTAAACAGTTTGGTTTGTATTTGGATCATATCAGATCAACTTAGATATGAACATCTCCCAGTAGTTCTGAACTGAGCCAAAGGTCACTTTGACCTACAATATACCTCTTGTGGCAATGCCCTACTCTGACATCTGTACTGAACCCATGATTTCCGAATTATATTCATCACTGCTTCAAAAACCATTTTATTTAAAGGTTTGTAGAAACGCTACACTTACCTATTTCATGTAAAATGCATTGAAAACATTGCAATAGTCATAATGTCCATAGAAATCTATCAAATATTGACCATTTTACAAGGCAACTACTGTTTTGGCACTCTAGCCTACATCATGAATAAACATAACCTATGATATGCAAATTTGTGACATGAAAGAGGGAGTCATGAGATATTATGCTTTAATTGTTTGACCTTCATCTCAAAGACAGCTGTAATTCTGGCATGCCCCGAAGGGTTTATTTTAAAAGTAAGTATTTACTGCTTTGAAAAAATTCACATTAAACGCCACACTAGAAACGAATTAGTAAGCAATTAACAGATAATTTGTTAACGTTTAACAAAGGAGGAAAGACCATTGAGGTGCAACACTCCACATCGCAATTTTTGCATAGCTAATGAGAAATCTTAGAAATGGTCAAACTTTGAAGAAATAAATTTTAACTGTAAAAGATAGTCAAAAATTCCAACGGATTTTTTTATCGGGGAATCTTAATCTATCATTGTTGAGTAAAACAACTGTTTTGGTGATATGTCC
>WURT03396899.1:0-23238 GCA_009936505.3 Holothuria glaberrima | reverse complement strand
AGTTTCACCAAAATGCATAGATTTAGTTCTTCTTTCACATATGAAAAGTAAATTTTTGCTTGAACCCTTCTTTTAACCCTTGGGTAGAGAGAAACAATTGATATTAAGCATCTTGCCCAAGGACACAACACAATGATTCAGGCGCGATTTGCACCGGCAATCCTTGGATCAAGTCCAATACCTTAACCATTCGACCACCATGCTCTATCAGCTTTTGGCTGATTTCAATCATGGCATTTAACAAGTCGCAATTTCAAATGAATTTTTAAATCCCATGTTAAGTCATTATTTGCATGAAATATGGCTGTTTCCTTTGGGATTCATGACGAGAATACCCGAGCGAGTGCCAATTTTGCAAGTAAACGCGAACTGTTTGTCGCACGTGGGACAAGCTGTCAGTCCGTGTATCCAGATAACTAGTGTCGCACGTGCGACAAGCAGTCAGTCCGTTTCCAATGGAATATCATACAAGAATGGCATATTTGGCAGTAATTTTGTCGAAGTTTTGGAAAGACCTTATGCAAAAAGAGCTGTCTAGATAGAGGTAGAAAATACATTTTCAAAATGGAACTTTTTATTTATAGATTTCCTTTTAGATAATAATAGATTCTTTGTTAACCTTGAGGAGAAGAATTATTCTGGATGGTTTTCCTCTTTTGTTTCCACCGTCCTAACCCATGATCTCAGCAACGAGTCTGCCAAAGCGATCTCATCCTCCTTAAATTTTGTACAAATAATAGTGCCTTCTAATAAGAAGGGCTACTTATCCTCGATTGAAACGGTTTCAAAGCTGGCGCAGTTTCGTTAACTTACTTCCTAATCCACACCATCTCTCAATAGGGCGAGATGGAAGCCATACCTATTGCCAGAAATCTTAGTGTTACCACTGGTATGTTCCCCATTTTTGCGGCCTCCTTTAGTATGAACAGGGGGATACTAAATAAAGTGTTGCAAATTCTAATGGCTTTACTTCAAAGTAACTTCGGTACGTTTCTGGATCTCTCATCAGTAGTTGACTAACCAATTTTCAAAAAAGTTCTTGCTTTTGACGCAGCTCTACCCAAGATTTCAAGAGAACTTTCTCTCTGTTTCCTCATAATCCCTTTGTTCCCAGTGAAAACATAACTGCGATGATGTTTTGGCTTTTTGTGTTCAGAGGCTAGCTTGATTTTGCAATATGCATAGGAAACCTAAGCAGATAGTTGTTTGTCACTTTTCGAATAACATGATTTTGTTTTCCACCTCTTTTTCAAGGATGTCGTTTACAGGTGCACCAATACAAAGCTGAGTAGAGTGCAAAACAGACTTATTTCGCGTTTCATGTTTTCCGACGTCTATGTGCTCTGGGCCTAAGGTAAATAAGGGTGTAACATAAAGATATGACATCTAATACAATAAGTTCTCTTCTAAATAGTTTCAAAATATCCGCGTAGAAGAAATTTCAGGAAAACTTTTCAAATTATTTAAAATGAAGTTTAGTACACACTTTAATTTTTATTAGTGGAAAAGTGCAAAATCTCTGAAAGCATTCAAGAGCACATGACAGTAAAATGTGACAGAGCTAACAATATTATTATATATTTCTTTTTCAGAGTAAAATAAAATGGAGAATTTTGTTTTCCGCATCATTCGAAGAGTTCCCATGTCAATGCAAAATAGGCTCCATCTTATCTCCACGTTCATAATTCCGTTTCAATATATTGTAGTCATTAGTGTACAAATAATGAATGTTTATGAGTGTAATAGTATGAATAATTTCATTGTTTGAGAGACTGAACGTTCTATTCAACGAAGCGAAGCAGAGAACGTTCATCTTTCAACGAATAAAATTATATATAGTATCACAAGAATAGAAAACATTCATTATTTGTTTTATATAACACCTAACTTCTTAAATAGGCCAGATTTTGGTCAAAATTTGATTCGAGGAGCGGATAAGGCCACACACTGTGTGTTACTATACAAATAATGAATGTTTATGAGTGCGAGAGTGTGAATAATCTCATGAGTTGAAAGATTGAATGATCTATTCAAATCATAGATTTTGGTCAAAATTTGACTGTATGTACCCCCATCGCTGACGTCACAGCCGTGGGTTGGTACCGAATAACCCATGCCATGTGACGACCAATCCTCCAATCCGATGTAGAGAAATTAATAAGCTGTTATATAATATAGACTAACCCACGATGGATAACACGCGACCGTGCAATAGTGCCAAATAGCCCATGGTATGTGACCACCAATCCTCCAATCAGATGTAGAGGAATTAACAAGGTGTTATATAATATTTGTTTAGCAGCCGCGAAGTGAAAGAAGAGGCAAAGACCAAAGGCGGATAGCACGACTTGTTCGACATGTCGAACAACCTTATGTAATTGTATTGACACTGTTGGTTAGATATACGGTGAACTCCTCAGTAAAACTGTTATAGCAGATGCAAGATGATCGAAGAGCCTTATTGGGAATTTTGAACATTTTAGGGATAGGTATAAGGTGATAAAATATTACAATATAGATGGTACTACACAGTTGTTGATTATGTAAACGAAAATCTTCTAGTTACGTAAGAACCGACTGAATGGTCAAATGGTTAGAGCATCCGACTTGCAGCCGGAAGGTCGGGGGTTCGAATCCTGGCCAGGTCATACCAAAGACTTTATAAATGGAACCTACTGCCACTGTGATTAGTGCTCAACGTAAACAATGGGGTAGGGGAAACAAGCCAGTGAGTTGCCCGCCCGGCGGACGTGTATTGCTCCTGCAACCACACTGACTGCACTCGCAATACCAACGTCCGCGAAGTTTCGCAGGAATTTTTCGTCAAACTGGGTAAAAACTGTACGCTATTAACTATTCATATATTTGATTACAACAAACAAAAAATATAAATATTCAACAAAAAAAACGACTAAAGCAAGTCTGATTACCATGCTGTTTCGAACCACAAATGTCAATGGGGTTTTGTGTGTGATTTTCTTTGCTTCAAGCTCACACAATGTAGTCTCATTGACTTACTGTGTAAAAGTGAACGTTGCAGCTGAAGACTTTTCGTGCGATATGAATATTTATATATTGAAACCAATCAACAGTCGAGAGGTAAAATCAAATTGGGCTTTTGAATAACGCAAAATTGGATGATCTCTGTTATTGTTCGCAGGTGTTAGAGCATGTACGTCAAGAGAGAGAAGTACATATTCGACACCTGCTATGAAGGTAAGCCAGTGAGCCACAACTGGAAAAAAGGCCGTGGCCGGCCCGTATTAAACCAATTTGCTAGAAACTGAGCCGTAACACCTCATGTAACTAAATATAGCTAGCGTTTGTATCTCAAATCTGTCACTGGTATGCCAAGAAAGTGGCATTCTAACTAAGAAGCTCAGTTTCCTTCATTTGTGTGACTGTTTAAAGTCTAATAATGTTGTTCAAGGTCTGCTCACTGTCATGCCTCTAACCGCTAACAGTGATGTGTGAACTTGGTTACACAGTAATGCCACCTATACATTATTCTGAATATTCATCTTTGTGACAAAGAAAAGGGTCACCACTAATTGTTGAAAGGGCAGTACTATGACCTATACATAGTCAGTAGTGTGCCTCAGTGTCATGCTATCGATACTGCTAGCAAAGGAGTCCCGGAAGCCATCATCATCAAAATAATCTGAAAATTCAAAACTAGATCGTACATTTGTATTCTTATGGGGTTCTTGGTCAACATTGACAACATTCTGTGTGACTACTGTATTGTCGCTCTTTCTTCCACTTCGTTTACGCAAAACGAATGTCAACATGGACAGGGATAATGCTGTAAGTAGTAAGACGACTCCTACAACAGCAAAAATAATATAAAGAATAAAAGAATTGCTTTCGTCCGTACTTATGTTGAACTCCAAACTCAAACTAGAAGTCGACTCTACTAGAGAAACTGAATCAGTGTGGTTCGGGTCTGTGTTGAACTGACTACTTGTGCCGAAAGCCGGTGTGGATCCTGGGTTGTAAATCAACTCTTGGTGGGTTACATTGACAGATGGTACAGCTGACAATGTCAGGCTGGTGATGGATTCTGGCCGGTGAACATGTGTGGTGGCAACTGTTGAGGACTTGACGTAGTTGTTGACTTGTAAATTAGGCACAACTGTTGTAGTATCTTCTGTCAATTTACCTGTCCCTAGATATTGTAAAGTGGCAACTGTTGAGGGCCTAGAACTAAATATTGAATCATATGAAGAATTTAAAACAGGCCCAATGGAACATCTTTCTGCACTGCTTGATCCCTGGAAACAGTCATATCTAGTCAACATATCTGGACCATTATTTAACGGACCAACAACTATTCTTTGAACTAGTTTATTATTGAACTGATATCCTACGATGGGTCTGATAATTTTAGCAGTTTTACTTCCAACAATTGTTCCAGACCAAGTGCAATTACCTTCCGTTAACTTGCAATAACATGACAACAACAACACGTCATCCGCTTTGAATGTTTTACCAGTACCAGAACCATTACGAAAACAAACGGGACCTCCTTCACTTACAAGCAGAGACAATAACTTTACTTCGGTCCTTGATGTTTTTTCGCCTTCGTTGATTATGTATGTTACTAGACAGGAGAAATTTCCAGTGTGGTTCATTGTAACCTTTGGAATAACGTATTCAACGTAGGTGTCATGTTCTTTAGTAGCAACGGTTTGTCCATTGTTTGTGATTATTGTAACGTTAATCACCGTCACGTCGATGGTAATTTTGCAAATCATAGTTACATTGACATCTCCGGCAAATAAAATTTCGTTGACACTACTGTCCTTTAACGCGAACATAACTGCTTGAGATGAACACTGAGAAACGTTTATCACAAAGAGAAAACCAATTAGAATTTCACAGATTTTGAAATCAGTTGCGCTCATTTTCATATCAATCGGATGATATTTCCGAACAAATGGAATTACGTGTCATAGACTATTTTAAGCAATAAGTCTGCGCGTTGCCAATTGCCACGTTATGAGCAGTGTAAAAAATTATTTGTAAATCTAACACAGAGAATCTGCAACTATTAGTTCTGACACACAGACTAAACATGTACATTACTGCTCTGGCCCTATTAACTTCCTCTTTCATCATTAACACAAAACGGGCGTACAAAACACTACATAGAAAGTAGAAATGTTTTGCTTGCTTACTTCTAATTGCGAGAAGTCTGTGCTAAAAAAACAAACTATATCCGTATTATTTAGGCTTAGAAAAGCAATTTATGATGGATGAGTTTAACAGTTGTACCATTTTATGAGGTCGAGAAAAATTGTGATATTATGAATAATGTTTATTTAAGGGTAAACTACTTTACACAGGTGCACGGAAAGTATGAGGTACCATCCGCCATTCTTATAGTGTGCTTTTGCATCCAAATATTACAGAGCCAATCTCAGATATGCATATAAATCTTGTATCACTCTATTAGAAGAAGTGACGACAAACTGACACTTCAAAGATTTACATTGTTTTAAGATTAAATGGGTTTTCATTCTGTTTGTAAGGTTTTCTTATAACAAAAACAAAAATGGGTGGATGTGAGTGTAACACTCACTACATTTCCGGCCTCTTCTTCAAGCAGCAGTTGTACTTTTGTGATCTCTTTTGCGGTCATGTGTATCAAATACTATTGTGAATGGAGATATGCTAGGCGGCAATCTAACACAATGAGCAATCCTCCTAGGTGCAAAGATTTGTACCACAACATAAAAATTCATGATGTCATATTCCTGATGAGTATTGAATATGAAGCAGTTGGTTACACTTAATTATGCAATATCTTCAAGACGTCTTAGATATGTCCTATGGGCTAAAATTAGCCGTCACAGATGTTTTATAGTTCTTACTTAAAGTTTATGATATGGCGAGTATGCCCTTTGGGATGCAGGCTGACTGTGTAATGTATCTAAGTCCACGAAGAACTACAGAACCAATCAACCTTTAATTTGCTATACTTTATACTTTGGTGTGAACTTTGAAACTAAAATAAAGACATACAAGAAGTTGAGGATTTGAAGACAACTGTGGGAACCGACACTGAGAAGGTGGACAGACGCCGTGGAAGAGGGCCACTTGCCCCTTACTCAAAATCTATATTTGGCTCCATATCTGGATATATCTGGCTAATATAAAGTTTTATATGGCCATATTTAGCCAGATATAACTTGATAAATGATCATTTCAGATATACATATCAATTTTTATATGGCCATATTAAGCCTTATATAAACTGATGAAAAAATGCCAGAAATACATATAAGTTTTATATGGTCATATCATGCCATATAGACGACCATTCCATATATACATATCAATTTTCAAATGGCCATATCAAGCCAGAAATTTACTTGGTAAACCGTCATGCCAGATATGCATATGAAATTTTATATTGCCATATAAAGCCAGATATCACTTGATAAATTGTGTCCTTTATGCATATCAAGTTTTATTTGGCCATATCAAGTCAGACATTTACTTGGTAAAGAATCATGCCAGATACACATATTAAGCTTTATATTGCCATATAAGACCAGATATCACTTGAGATAAGACCATATCAGATATACATATCGAGTTTTATATGGCCATATCAAGCCAGATATCACTTGAAAATAGATTGTGCCTGATATGCATATCAAGTTTCATATGACCATATCAAGCCATTTGTGATTTGATAACACAACATGCCAGGTATGAATATCAACATTTATATGGCCATATCAAGCCAGAAATTTACCTGGTTAACCACCATGCCAGATGTGTGCCATATATATATATATTATATATATATATATATATATCAAGTTTTATATGGCCATACCAAGCCATGTATCACTTGAGACAAGACCATGTCAGATATTTATATCAAGTTTTATAATGTGTCCTATATGCATATCAAGTTTTATATGAAGATATCAGGCCAGATATCACTTGAAAAAAGATTGTACCTGATATACATATCAAGATTTATATGGCCATATCCAGTCATATATGATTTCATAACAGAACATACCACATATGAATATCAACCTTTATATGGCAATATCAAGCCAGATAAATCACGAAAACATAAAATCTCAGATATGCATATTAAGTTTGTTATGGCCATATCATGTCAGATATAACTTGATTAAAGACAATATTGATGAACAATTCAAGTTTTACAATGTTATATCAATTAATGCTTTTGTGTTTAATATGATTACTTGTCCTACGTTAAAACCACTTTGGGATGCAGTAGAACGTATCTGCACACCGAAGTCATCAAATACATACACTTTTTTCTAATATACCGATCTCATTAACTAACAAATGATCTGTGAATGTAGGCCGTGTCAAAAATTGTAGCCCTGATTTTTATTTTTTGTTATTTAGGAAGTAAAATGTGAGATACTTATCAAGCCTTCAACAAAATTTACATCGAAATATGCACCACAGTGTGATTTAAAACAAACGATGCTTTGAATGCATGTAAAATCACAAATTTCAAAGGATTTTTACTGTTCAGTATTAAGTTGACAAATTTCTGCACTTAAGTCAATTTTAACATAATATGTTAAAGATATTTCTGATCACCTTGTTGTTTTCATACTCTCTGATATCCGTCTTTTGAGTCAAACCAATCTCCATAAAACATCAGTAGGCCGCAGAAAAATCTCCCTCTTAAACTCCAAACCTTTCAATCAATTCTTCGAGCTGAATCGTGGGCCAGTGTGTATAATAGGAACCATCCCAACGAAGCATATAATGCCTTCAGTGTAATCTTTAGTAACTCCTGTAGTAAGTACTTTCCAATTTTTACGTACCACCCCAAGGAAAGTATCTATTCCCAACCCTGGCTGACTGTTTCCATTGTTATCTCTTGTCATACCAAACAAAAATTCTATGTAAAATATCTGAAACGCCGTACTCCTGAAAATTTGAGAGATTACAGACGATTTCGAAATCGATTGACATCGGTTATAAGATGTACCAAAATTTGTTTTATCAGGATTTATTGCTAACTGTGATCAGGATATGAAGACGACTTGGCGCTCTCTAAACAATTTTAAAAGGCAAGCCCTCTGTTGACCATATTGAGAAAATCTGACATGAGGGCAATCTAATAACTGATCCTGGTGATATAGGCAATGCTTTAATACTTCCTTTACCAATGTTGGCCCTGAAACTCAAAAGAATATTCCTGATGTAAACTCAGTCACTTTCGGCCATATTTTGGAATCTCCTATCTCTAGTTCTTTATTTCTTCATCCAGTAACAAGTGATGATACACTCAACAAAATCATGTTATTGGAAAACTCTACCGCTGGTTATGATGAAATGTCACTCGTTGTCATTACCTATGCTTCTAATCTTATATCCAAGCCTTTAAGTTATATATTTAATTTATCATTGAACTTTGGTATTGTCCCGGCACGCATGAAAATTGCACGTGTCGTTTCTATTTTTAAAAATGATGACAAAGAATTTGTGACCAATTATCAACCAATCTCAGTCCTTCCTTGTTTCTCCAAGATTTTGAAAAAAATCGTTTTGAAAAATTGTATATTTTTCTAATGAAGCATAATGTTTTTTATGATTATCAATCCGGGTTTCTTCCTGTTCGTTCTACTTCACATGCCTTATTACATTTGAGTGATATGATAATGAATACTTTTGAAAAGAGACACTTTGTATGTGGTACCTTCTTAGACCTATCTAAAGCTTTTGATACTCTTGATCATAACGTTTTATTCAATCAACTTAATCACTATGGAATAAGAGGTAATGCACTAGAATGGTTCAAAAGCTACTTATCTGGAAGACATCAATTTGTTTCAATTAGTAATGTAAATTCTCACTATCGTGAAGTCACCTGTGGTGTTCCCCGAGGGTCTATTTTGAGGCCACTTCTTTTCATAATCTTTGTTAATGATGTACACAGAGCTAGCGGTAATCTGCATGTTATTAGTTACGCTGATTATACAAACATTTTTTATTCACATCCTGATGTCAACCATCTTTTTAAATTGTTCAGACAGAATTCGAAAAGGTTTACAGTTGGTTTAGTGTTAATATGCTTTCACTAAATGTCAGGAAGACTACTTCAGTATTGTTCAACTCGGTTAATAAACCAGTTGATACCACAGTTCAATCAATTAATCTTTGTAATACTCAAGTACCGCTTTCCAATGTTGCCAAATTCTTGGGGGTTTTAATTGATAAGCACGTAACGTGGAAAGACCACATTTCTTTTGTTGCGGAAAACATTTCTAAAATTGTTGGAATTATCGGCCGTCTACGCTCTACTTTGCCTTAGAAAATTCCCATTTCACTCTACAATTCTCTCATCCTTCCTGTTCTATCTTACTGTAATTTTTGAAACACATTATCTTCAACATACGCTCCCACTATTGAAAAAGTTGAACCTGTTTTTTAATTTAAATTTTTTTAAAATGTTTTTAATTATAAATCGTTATCAACGTGGAATTCTTGTTTACAACTGTTTTGATAAAAAATTACCAGTATCTTTCGCGATTACTTTAAGATGTGTTGTGAGGTAAATTCCTATCATACTCGCTCAGCCAACCGCTTGACAACACCGCTTTACAGACTTCCGTTTTCCCTTCACTGTGTTCGTTATGTAGCTCCCTCATTGTTTAAAATTCCCTTCCCTCTTTAGTTATTGAATGTACTTCTCTACACATGTTCAAAAGAAATTTAAAACGCTTTTATACAAACAGCAGCCTTTGACACTTTCTATGACACGTTCTTTTCATGATATTGCAGTGTTTTGTCTTATATTTTTTGGATTTTCTGTAATCTTTTAAGTTGTACTTTCTCTTTTGTAGGGCTATCCACGTTTATAAGCTTTGCAAAGCTTCCTGTGGGTACTCCCCGGTCTATCACCTGTTTACATGTATATAATTACTGTACCTATCATGTATAAAAATGACCGAAATAAAGTTGTTGAAACTTGACATAAATTGCGAATTGGTTACGCTGTCTGTATTTTTTTTAAGAAAAGTGTGAATTGCTTCATGAAGTATGCGTACAAATCCACGAAACTCTGTCCTCACTGTTGTATAAGATACATAAATTTTCATTGCCTTTAACTAAAGACTCCATCTCACCGCGCGCTCGTATTTGTCCTTATATAACACTTCCATAAGAAAAACTGTGGGATGGTTTTGCTGGGGCGAGATCTAGAAAGGTTATGTAAGTATTTTCGTTCCTTATGAGATAAAATAACACGAAATATTTTCACAATGAAGCTAAAGATAAACCTATTGCAAGTTGAGTGTTCTTCAGGAGTGTATTGGTTTAAAACCACATGCTACTATACATAAAGTTTACTTCGATATGTTGATTCAAGTGAAAAAATGAAATAAACATTAAAATATTTCAAGTAATCAATTAATGGCAACATCTTATGATATACCCCTACAAGTGAAATGATCTAAGGAATGCTTCACACCAACTATGGTCGACTCGGTAAAAGCCTAGGAATCTATATTAAGGATGGAAGGTCATATACTCTGGTAGGTAATCAAGAACAATGGTGCTGATTTCCGCAGCCTGATAACCATGGTACAAAAACGAAATACTTCCATTTTTTGTTTCTATATAATCCTGTGTATTTTCAAAGAATGTAACATAATGCAAAACTTCAATTTGTTACGTTACAGTGTACAAAATACACATTAACTAGCACGTGAAACGAATTGCCATTCACAAAATAGTTGTATATCAGCTTTACGCACAAGATAAGCAGTTGTAATTAAATGGCTGTCTTCAGTTTGACTAGCTACAAAGCTCAAAGGCTTCGTGATTCCTTGCTGAAAAGGAGTGATTTGTTACACTGAGGTTCATCCTTCAAATATAGACTTCTTGACTATAAAATTTTTACAATGTTTACAAAGCTTGACCTCTGTTGACTTAATATGACCTCTAAATAACAAAAAAATAAATAAATAAAACAAACGAACATGTCTTCGGAGGGATTCGTACCCGGACCGTCTGCTTGAGAAACCGAGCTCTAATCCGCTACCCATCAAAGAACTATAATTTATCTTTGGAATGGAAGAAAAATTCAGCCCTTACATTTCGCTGGTCACGAAACGCCGGATACAATGTAGAGGTACCGCCCACTGTCTCTTAGTTAACGATGTTTTCGTACTTGCACCTTTGACGACCTCGAATGAGCTTTGACCTCCAACAAAGTCATAGGGTGTACATCAAGTATAAAAAGAATCCATCATCCCTGTTTCGTGTTTTTCAAGGTTTTCGGTTTTTTACCTCTGATGATCTCAAAGGACCTTTGACCACCACTGGAAACATTACTATCTTGAAATATCCTGTTCACAACAGTTTTAAAGATTTCGAATTTTCACTCCCTGGACCTCAGATAACCTTTGACCTTTCCCAAAATCAATAGGGTTTATCTTTTGCCTATCATATATCTACATGCCAAGCAGGGACAGCATCCATGCTTCCTACCTAAAGATATCGTGTTTTTCGGTTTTTAACCTCTGGTGACCTTTCATGACTTTAGACCACCAAAACAATAGGGTTTTTTCTCTTAATAAAATAATTCTACATCTCAGGTATGAAAATTATCCATCATTGTTATCTTTAGATATCGTGTTTACAAGCCGAACGTCACAAACATATGCACACACAAAATCGCCTGCGTGATTGCATACATTACTTTTGCCTTCGGCAAGGAATCAAAAAGCGACTGAAAGGTATGAAAAAATGTAAAAAGATTTGATTTCAAAAGACCAATCCTACTAAATTTAATCCGTCTATATTTGTCTTCTAATTGTAATATTTTTCTCATTTCTCTTTTTGTTTTACACACCAACGCAAAACTCACTGTTCTAGTTTTCTATTTTCCCCGCCCATGTCAAAGGTCCTCACAAAATAATTAAATAAAAAATACGCTACATACACAAAATTGATGGATTTTCAAAAACCTTAGCTAGCTACCTCTATCGACCATGTTAACAAAGCTCCCTCTATTCTAGTTTTCTATTTTTCCCGCCCTGTCAAAGGCATCTTCACAATATAATTGAATAAAATTATACAGCAAATACCGAAAATGTATGGATTTTTAAAAAACCTTAGCTATTTACCTCTAAAGATCATGTTAACGAACGGTTTGGAAAGTTAAAAGTTATTATGTACAATTTACAGAAACTGGTTAAATTAGCCAACGGTGTGACTAACGAGAATTGGCTTGCTGTACATACTTACTTCCGTGTACATTTATGTTGCATCAGGTCCCTGCGGTAAGGTCCTTACATTTAAAAGGCATTCAATAGGATCACACATGCTCCTTTTCATATAAAAATGGCCAATTCAAATAATTCTTTCTTTCTGCTACCAAGATGGCCCAAGAATTCCATTAATACATTGTAGAAACTAGGAAGTAGCTTTTAAATGTTCAACTTTACAATTCAAGCTAGAACAAATATATTAAAATGTAACAAGATATGAAATCAAAGGATGAATATTAATGATAAAGTGTTCACATATTTGTTTTTTTTTTCTTTTTTGATTCTCATTTCCACACATTCTCTTAATACATAAACAGGACAGATATTCATTTACTTCGTCTTTTACAAACTTCCTTCCTGATAAGAAATAACGTTGCACTTATAATTTATTTGAAAAAGAAAAGAAGCGTTTTCCTGGACGTTTCTAGAGGTTTTCTTGTTACTTACATTAAACGACTTGTAACGTGTTTCGGAGCTTAGATATTGGCAAGAGACTGTCAAAGCTTGAAAAGAATCCTTTTTTTCATTACCCATTGCAACTGTAAGTAAAACAACAACATCCATGAAACTCAAAAACCGCAGAGGTACATTCAAATTTCTTCAAAGATTTCTAAACTGATTCTTTGTCGCCTTTTACAATAGCGTCGATCTGGACTCCTGGTTGAGTTGAGCTGACAACTTTAATTATCGGTTGCTACACATTTAATAATTAACTTTCGAAATACAGCCAGCCAAATTACAAATTTATCTAAAAGGCTGGTGACAAACAATGCATCTTATACCTCGAAGTGTGGCGCATAAAGTCAAGTGATCTTAACTTATGCCTAAGTAATTGCTCGTGCTTATTGTTTAAACAGATAAATGCAAAAAAGTAATTCACAATTCTAGTAGAGGAGTAAACTTTTACAAGACATGAAAGACAGAAATATCGATCAGTCGCCATTACAATAATTACAATCATACGACCAAATACGTCAACTCTGGAATGTCTTCAAAATCTAATTGACCTCTTCCAGACCAAATCGAAATTATTTATTTTCATTGTACGTTACAGTTACTTTGTCCATTATGAGAGAAAAGTCATCTACATCCACTGCATGTATTACACAATATTGAAATGTCGTGGAAAGCTATTCATTTCTAGTTTCCGAATCGAGATTTTTATTTGTGAGGAGTAGACACTGCATGGGGAAAAAGGAACGTGACGAAGTTTAAGTCTTGGAACAGACTTTTATAGGTCTTGAGCCTGAGCTAACTATGAGTTTTACCAGACTAAAGCTAATTATTGCGGTAAGCCTTTGGCAATGCGTTGCACTAGCACAGGAGTGACATTAGAAGGAGATACATTGAAAACATTGATGAACGCTTATTTAACTTGATCGACTCGATCCACTCATTCGTAGAGAGAAAACCTCTTAATGACGGGTCTTTAAACTCAATAAGCATTGAATTCTGTTGCTTAATAACCAGGCACTCTCTATTACACTGACACGTACACCTACAAAAGGATTATATTCAGGGCCGGATTTAGGAATGGTCAATGTGGGCAGTTGTCCATGGGCCTCCACAACAAGGGGCCTCCGCATATTTCATGAAAAAATATAAGGAAAATGTAGGTGACACGTATCATCAATCAAAATCATAATGCGTGCATATTACGTCGTCTACATATGCAAGCCTTAATTGTAATTGTACCTCTTTGTGAATGGTAGAAACAGCTAAGTGGTTGCTTTCCTGCCATTGCAAATCACACGTCGGCACGGTTGGCAGACAAATATGATTAGCCTAATATCTAGATCAATCACTTCGCTTGAACTTGTGCAGTTTGCAGCCTTCTTTACTCATTTTCCTGAAGATAATAAGATAGGAAGGGAGCAGTTCCTTTACAAACTGTTGATGGACAAGAAAGTTGCGGATACATTTCCAAATGTCGAGATAATGTAGTAGGGGGTCGAGAAAATATGTACAGCAATAAAAAAGACAATTCACAACGATGATGCGGGTTTACTCCGCTCTTTCGTCTTCGTGAAATGAGCAGGTAGCAAGGCTCGTGGAAATAAGAACTAACAAATATACTATACAAAGAACATAGGTAAAATCAACTGCTTCGAACAAACTCAGAAAACTTAATGAACCACACCTCAACTGAGGACTCTGTCCAGCTTGCACCTTGAACATTCCACATATCTTAACATAGTATGCAAATTAAACATAAATATTCATTGAGCAGTCATTTTCTGCATGCATATTCAATAACAAACAAAAGTTAATCTTACAATAATGTTACGGATGTACTTGGTGCTCATGGTCACACACTGTTCTGGAGAATGTTCGTTCAGTAAACTGAAGTTTATTAAGAACAGACTCCATACTACAATGTGTAATGATAGGCTCATTCATTCACCTTGATGAGTATTGAATATGACATTTTCAGAGAGACTGAATTCGACAAATTGATCGAAGATTTTGCAAGGGTTTAGTATTGTAAAGTGTCTGGTCTGCAATTATGTACTGTACTATATCCATGTTATGGTTGATCATGATTGCTCATTTGCACTGAGATATGTGGTAGCAACCTGTTAATTTGCCTACGGTATGGGTGGTAGCAACCTGTTCATTTGTGCTGAGAGATGTGGTAGCAACCTGTTTACTTGTACTGAAAATTGGGCAGGTAAACAGGCTTACATACCGTAATGAAGATTCTTGAACATAAATTTACTTCAAAAATCACAAAATACTACACATTTACGGACAGGTCGGTAATTTCAACTGAGTTGAAATTCAACGTGACTGTTTAATGCCGCCTTACCAAGTCATGCTGGCTATTAACTAACGCTAACGCTATTCGCAAATGAGCAAAAGTGGTATAAAGGTAACCTTTGCTTTTGACTTTTGAACAATCCCGGCATTTTCAGTCTGCCAAACAAAGTAAAATAAAAACAAAACAAAACAAAACATACACACACACACACATTAAATTATTGTCGGTAACTTAGGCAGTTAGGGTTTAGAGGAAGGATATTCAATGTAATACCAGGGAGTTGTCAGGATGGGGATACAACTTTCTATAGACTCTTTGAAGTAATTTGCGTTTCCGACGGTAATCTTGCTTTTTTCCTCAAAATTCTCATCTCAATGCCTAGAATACTTTAGATCAGTGATGCATTGTCAAAATGACAATGAGAAGACACACCCCTCAAGTTGTACTCGTTAACTTATCGTTGCCAGCCGTCATACAAAAATGTGAAATTTTTACCTTTCGTCGTTATTCGTCACACTTAGCATCACTTCATTTAAATTAAGGAAAGATTTGTTTTTCAACTAACTTTTCAAAAATATTCCCTAATGATGGGCAAATTTGCTAAAATCTGAGACAAATGTATAGACTTGAACAATGTTTCCAGCAAATGATGTATTGAAATCGTGGGGACACAACTGAAATACGTTATTTAAAAGTTTGTTGCCAGTCGTTTGACTGAAAATCCTGATTAAAGCTTGGACATCGGCGGAAACACACCTCCCTTCAAACATGTTTAAACAATGGTCTTTGTATTGGGATTACCTGGAAAAGAAAGGAGGGGATCACAATCAAAAGGGTTTAGTCTATAGAGACTTAACAATAAGAACAAAGAGACCTGTCAATTTAATAGTAGTTCCTGAAAAGATTTCAACTGTTTTCAAACACATATTGTCTGACAAGTTTGTGTGTTGTTATCTCCATCCTAGCAACTCCCTGGTAGTACCACCTGATGCTACCGCCCTTGTTGAGGCGTCTCAAGTTCTCTCAACCCGAGCTCGATACCCTTCTCTCGGGTAAAACTATAGAATTAAATCAACCATTTCAATATTCTTAACCTACTTCTGCTACATAACATATTTCCTGGTTGGATCTCTGTTGAACACATCTACAAACCGCTGTCTCTCTTAGGTTAGTGAAACACCGTTGAAAGTCGATAGATTTATTATCTTTCATTGTGGTTATGCATCCTTGCTTTGGGCAACGTACTATTCAAGACCGCTTGTTGTGGTGACAGGTCTTCTAAAATGATTTTAAAAATGTATCCCCCTTCGCAACCAGATCACTGCTCTACCTAAATTTTTTGCGAAAGACAGTGGCGTATCTCCTATGGACTGTGCTGAGCTGGGGGCCCTCGACCAAAAGGGGGCCCCACTACACTGATGCAAAGAAAAAAGTCAGGCTTAGTAAATTCAAGGTCTAAGAAATTGGGATTTTCCCCGCAATATTCCTTGCTTCAGGAATAGAAATGAGCTTTAAGTTCTTGGAACATATCAGCAATCAAAGTATCAAAATTTTAACGCGCTCTGCGCGCATGCAGCTTCACCGCATGGCCGTGTTTCAATACCTTCTCAAACATGTTTGCACTATTCAAAGGTGAGGGTTCTATACAATTACGCCGATTGTTCTTGTGCACTGGAGTCATTACGGAGGAGCAGAGAATTGCAAGAATGCAAAGTAGTGGAATCCAGGGGAAGACTCGCCTCTTAATTGACTGATGCATTTTGTTAGGAATTCAAAGTGTCTCAGTGCAAAGTCTGCAGTACGATTTTCGATGCAAAACTTCGGCGCGCTTCGCGCGCAGTAATCACCGTAAGCACTCCATATCCTACAACTATTATTGGGGCAACAAAACATTATTGTAACCAAAACACTTCCGAAAAAATGTACGACTCCGACCTCTTCAGGGACCCCGCATCAGTAGAGAATCTTAGAGTAATAATATTATGGCATGAGTAGCAAATACGGTAGCATTTGTAGTAAGCATTTTTCGTTACACATTTTTTTATAACGAGTGCCATGCCACAGCCAAAATATCACTAAAGGGTTAACCCTTTAAGCCTTTAACCCTTTAACCCTTTAATGATAATTTCTACGAACGTAATTAACTGAAAAATTTGCATAAGATACCTGTATTTTGCGTCCAAGCCACCTTACATTTACAAAAATTTCTCAAAAATGCACAAGTTACACCGACTTTCTGGCCAAATGTATCTAGGGTGGGCTTAAAGTACCATCTTCTATAGTGCCCCCCAATCGCCAACCTCTGGCGGCCCCACTGGACCTACTGATACGGGGCTCTTTGGGTCCAGGAGCTGGGAGCCCCTAGGCTCATCGTTACGCCGCTGGCGAAAAAGGTATGTTATTCAAGGGCGTAGGAAGCAGTATGCTGGGGGCGCCAGCCCATGGCGAAGTTTGTGGGGGCGGAAGTATGCTTCAGCCTTCAGTTTCCAAGGACGAAAGCCCCCTATTTGTCCCTTCTGTAAGAAATGTCAAAATATTGTAGTAATTTACCTTAAAATTTGTCCAAAATGATGCACCAAATTGCATCTAAGGACCCTCAAATATCCAAACACTTTTCAAAGGGGAGGGGGCAAACCCCTCCCTCCCCTTAGACCCCTCCCCAGGACGGCGATCAGAGACAAGATTCCACCTCCAGTCTCGAACAGTTCCTTCACCTATGATGTCATTTTCGAGCTGACATGCATTACAATTTTGAGAAAAGTTCCCAACCCCAGTAATGGAATGTATTCCTGTACGCCTATGGATTTACCTGCTTTTACTAACGGTTTGTTAAGGCAAAACCATTCTTGATTCCTTTTGAGAACAAATAACTCATTTAAGGTGGGAGATGTGAGTGAATTGTTATGCAAATCAACATTTATCTTCAAACTCTTCATTGTTTTATTCAAGCCTAAAGAATTCTTTTATGCTTTTTTTTCTAACGAAATCTGAACCTATACAAGCTATATGTTTTTCCAAACCTCCTTAAATATTTTACATCACTTTAAATGGCTTGTTACATCTTTGATTAATATAAGAAAGTTTCAGCACGACACAACACGCTTCAATGTTCATGGTTGGATTTCTTTTTTTAAAGCACGATACTGTTGCTTTAGCCCTCCCTTAAACTTTTTGTACGGTTCCCGGACAACTCTCCCAGGACAAGTTCAAGTTTATTTTTCACTTCAAAATACGAGCAATTAACTTTAATGCACAACACAGCATATTAAGAACACATAATAGCATTAAAGGTGAATGGAGCCATACAGTAGCAAAGAATTTTTTACAAAGTCTGGCCCGAGCCCGTAGCCAGCTTCACATTTTTGGGGGGGGGGAAGTGTTGTCATTGGGGGCAAGTGTTGTGATTGGGGGCATAAAAGATTCCACCACGTTAATAATTCAATTTTCATCTGGGGGAGGAAATACTTTTGGGGGGTATTGCTCCGAAATGTCCCCGTGGCTACAGGCCCCGTGTGGCCCCTTGAAAAAAACAAACCCACTATTGAAATAAGAAATAAAGAAGAATAAAGATAAGAAAAAAATTCAAGCAGAAGAAGTTCTACCCAAGGCAGCTTCCACCTAGGACAACTCCAAATTTGTCGGTGGAGCAAGTTGTCTGAGGGATAATCATCATGGGTGAAAATTGTTCCTGGGGACTGTTGGGAACATATTCTCTGGGGCAAATTGCCTTTGGGGAGGGGGTGGGGGTAATTGTCGGGAGAATTCAATTAAGAAAATTAGCACATATCAACCACCTTCTTATCCATTTCTGTGTCATTGCTTTGCTCAAATTCTTGCTTTGAATAACCTGATCCATACTTTCAAACGAATTTTAAATTAACACAATTGTGTACTTACTCCCAAAATGATACCTTGCTACCGTAATGATCTTTAGCTTTTTTGTTAGCCCGTTTTTAGCTTACATTAGGTCTTTTAACTTTTGCGTATAACGCAACAGTTTCCGCAAGTTCACTCTGCATGCTATGTTTCATTAAAGCAGCAGGAACAGCGTAATCACTCGTATCAGCACTTTGAAACTTTGAAACTCGTCGTCGTCGTCATAGTTATCATAGTTGCCATGGTTGCAGTCTTTGTCATTGTCCTCATCGTTGCAATCGTTGCCATCGTTGGCATACAAGTCATTATCGAAAGGTTGCCTTCCAGGTACCTGTCCTTCCGTCCCATACGTCTTTTCAATATCAATGTTATCAACTACACGTGCAACACCGATACCACAATGACTGAAATCGCCATTTTGATAAAGACCTAAAGTGTCATCACTTTCATCCCCTACATATCCATGGTTATCAACCTTTTCTTCGGGGGTTACAACTTCCTCGGCCTCTTTGTGGTCTGTGCTTGTCATCTTGTTCTTCTTATATCTTCTTGCTTTTAATAAAAGCACAATGGATATAGCAAACACTATGAGTAAAACGAAAACTCCTTCTGAGGCGATAATAAGGGCAATAATCGATCGGTCCATATCGTCTGTGATGGCATTGCTTTCCGAACCAAACATACCCTTGGTGGGCTTGGTTGACGTAGGTGCACTGGAAAGTGAAAAGCTGAAGTCCGTTGATGTGGAGTTTGTATTGTGTGATCCCCCAGTAGTGGGAAAAGCTACTTCTAGCTCCCCAGATGGGTGTGAGCCCCCAGTAGTGGAAAATGGTTCTTTCATCTCCCCAGATATAGCCGGCTTACTGGTGAATACTTCTTTTAAAGGACATTCAAGTGACATTTTCGACGGGGAAGTGGGATTTAACACAAAATCCTTGTCAGAATCTTCAGCAGGCCCTATGGAACACCTATCTTCAACACGCGATCCATGGGAACAGTCATATCTACAAGTCATAACGGTCGCACTATTGAAAGGGCCAACAACTATCCTGCTAATATTTTTCTGATTGTAATTTTTATTTTCTATTGGTTCGATCACACGACCTATTCCAGTACCAATTTCAGTCTCAGTCCATATACACTTTGCTGTCTCTCTACAGTAACAAGACAGTAGTAACACATCACCCACCTGGTAAGGTTGATTGATCCCAGTCCCATTACGAAAACAGGAATGGTCTCTGTTACTGACATTCAGAATCAGTGTTTTGATGTCAGTTACTGGGGTCATGTTGCTTTCAATAATGTAACTAACAGAGCAAGTAAGATTCACGTCGTCATCGCCATCAATTTTTGAAATAACAAATTCAAGACAATTACCTTGTCCAGAGTTATTAGCAGCAATTTTGCCATCGATGATGATTTCTACATCAGCTATTGTAACGTCAGTAATTTCTCATGCCATTGCGACCTTGACATCTCCGGGAAATATAACTTCCTGATAGTGTCTTTCCTTCAACTCGAATATTAAATTTTGTGATCCACTGAGCGAAATCATAAAAAGGCTTGCAAAGATACCGAATGTTTTCCCACACAGACTTTCATCCGCCATATTTCCTAGTATAATAATTAAATCTGCTAACGTTCATAAGCACACTATCTTACACCTTAACAGAAACGACTGTGATCACAAAGACCTTCTACATCATGCCTCGAAAGGTAGTACCATACGTATGTTTTCTTTTAGAAAAGAGACAAAAGCATTCAAAGTGAAGATTAAGCTGGCATTTACTTCCTCTTATCCCAAACACCGGAAAGTGTCAAACCCAAATATTTGGTTGCATGCGTAATGTAAACACTTTTAATAGCAACATGCGTCAGCAGAGGTGTGGGCATGTGTAATGTCTCCAAAGTTGTGAGTTTTGGAGAAAAATTCCCAGGTTTAATAAAAATAGCAGGAAATCAGTAAAATTATAAAAAATTAAAACAAAACTTGAAGTAATAGTGAAAAAGTATTGAAGTAACTGCATTGGTTGATTGATAGTATAAGCATATCATCCAAAATGGTTCCCCAAGTTATCCCCTTTGCTAATCAGCCAGACTTAGCATTTTTTCCTTTAGCCATTAAGATTTTGGAAAACAGTTTTTCTTTTTGAAAACAATGTAGCAAGTGACTAATTCTATCAAGGTGTATTTTCGTCAACATGTGATGTTAGCGTATGAACGCTAGGAAAGCAGCGTATGAAATGCGCTCATCTTACCTGACTCGTCATTTAGACTAGTTGTATAGCGTGTTGTGTTCTTAAACTTTACCAGATGTTATTCATTCATGGTTAGGGAGAGGCTGAACGTCACTAGTAATATTTACGATGAGTTATTTTTTAAGAGAGGACACCAACTGTATTTCATGGGAACGCACACATACGAACACACACACGCTACCTGTTCACTTGTTTTGGGGATCAATTCATAAAAGAATATAAAGTTACAAATTGAAACGTACAGGTCTACTTGATGGTAGTCCCACTAGTATCTTGGGATTTGGAGACGGTTTATGATGTCAGTATGGAAAAGATTGTCCAGGTAATATAAATCATAAGTAACCTAAATTGTTTAGTTTGGTATGCATGTAATCTTCAGTGAAATTATAGTGTTAAAATCTTAGGTTTCCAAATATTTATGTGGTAAACGTAAAGCTTTGTCTAGTTGTAGTTATCATCTATTTATGAGGAATAAATTGTCACGAATGGTCAGACTAAAAATTACGGAGGACTATATCTTGCGAAGTTGCTTCTGCTGTAACCAATGTTAGAAGGATTTTGATAGCTTCATACCTTGCTTCAAGAAGATTTTAAGATGTGGAAAAAGTTTGTCAGGTTCGAATGACTAAATAGCGCAGAACTAACTAAATGTAATGAAATATTGGCAAGAGCAGATTGGCTGCTACTTAGTAAAAAGTTCTTGAAATCTCAAAAATAAAATAGCACAGCATGAACCAACCATGGTCCAGATGACCAACTGTTAATATCTTTGTTGGGGGACGGATCCCTTTGTCCCTCAAGATTAGATCAGGGAATGAAATATTTCTAATGTCTGAGAGAGTGAGATGCAGTTCCCTACTAAAATGTTGTTTAGGGGACAGAAAACCTTCAATATACTGGAAGAAACTGCAATATTTGCTAATATTTGTGTAAAAATGAGACGCCCTTTGCTCTACGCTAGCACTTTCATCCACGTACTTGTTTGGCACCTACCAACCCATACGTAGAAAAAGTCTATACTATGCACATGATCGGCGATCATGGGGGAGGGGTACCCTTTTTACTTGGACCAGTGCGAAATGCCATATTACATTTACATCCACTAATAGCTGGTTAACTACAGTACCGTTTGAGGTTATTTGTGAGTGTAAGGTATGGTCTCTCTTCAGTTTGGCTAGGGACGGGATAACTTCCGCTTCAGTTCCGTGTCAGCTCGTGAGCTTTCACCGTAATAACCACTTCATGTGCATTCCATCGTTCCTACAGTAGCGAAATAGATGACTATGCTCTTCAGCTCTTCTAAACAATAACATCAATACATAACCTATACGTTTAACGCATACATAACTGAGAAGATGTCTGATGAACATGCAAATAAGCGTAAGAATCCGTGACCAAAGTAACAAATAAACTGTCGCAATGAGTAAGATTCAACAAAATAAAGCACATAAGTAGGCAGGGGTAGCGAAGGTATTATCTTTGGGGGTGTAGAGATTATGTTTTGCCCTCAGATCTGTTAATGCGTAACTCGAAAACAAACGCGAAGCGAGAGCTTTAGCGGGTGGTGTCCAGGGTCACGCCTTAGGGCCCCTGGTGGAGTCCAGGGGCATGACCGCCCGAAGCTCAGAGGTTTCAGCATATCTCTGGGTGAAAAATTAATTTTCAGGATGGATATATTTTGTTTCATAATACATCATCAAATGCAAAGATTCTCCATAATTTTAATGTATTAGGCTATTCCTCTCGTCAGGCCACTATACTTCTAAGCGATTTGGTCCAGGGGCCCGCCTTAGGGCCCCTGGTGCGGGCCAAGAGGGTAAAGCCCCAGGAGCATGTTTTCGGGTAAAAGAATAAGTCTCAGGATAGGTATATTTTGATTTATAATTATCCAATCCAAAGATTCCTAAAAATTTTAATGTATGAGGCTATTCCTTTAGTCATGCCACTATACTTCAGGAGCTGAACCTGACGTTAAGAATTTGAACACTATGCGTTCAGTATTTGAACACAAAACGCGACAGGCGTTCAAATACGATAAGTGTTCAAATAGGCG
>WURT03396788.1:1711-18458 GCA_009936505.3 Holothuria glaberrima | reverse complement strand
GACACATTACCAGCCCATTCCTTTGCTTGGTTGTCACCAGAGGGCACATTACCAGCCCATTCCTTTGCTTGGTTGTCTCCAAATAAAGAAATGGTACTGAGGCTCTGAAATTCTGGACATTTATATATTTTTTATATCTTAGAAACAATGAGTATATATAGGGCCTCTGCATCAGGTAAGTTTGGTGGTATTCTCCTGCAGCTAACAACACCAATAAGGAAGTTTTTTAGAACACCATGCACCAACCCAAAATGCTAAATTTTACCTAATCTAGCTTTTATGCCATAGCCAAAAAATTGACACATTTTATATTCTACAAATGTGTTAAAAAAATGTGTCACTTTCCAAAACAGACCTACCTTCTTCACAATGTGGTGTGCCATGACCTTGTTTTATGAAAATGCACAGTCCAGCTTAAGGGACATTCATGCCAGTGACACTATTTAAACCTGTCTTTTGGGCAATCTATGCCATCTTATGAACTCAGCACAAATACTAAATAAAACCTGGTTTCCATTTGAAGGATATTCTAGAATATTTCAGAGGCTATACAAGATTTTTTGGGGCATACAAGAAATTTAAGAAAATAATATACTCCGTTAGTTGCACTTCTGAATGGGCTACTGTACTGTATGTGTTTGTGGGATGAAAAGGAATTTGTGTGTGGTACATGCATACATGGCATGTGATGGTTATGAGGCAAACTCCTGCTACTTGAACTTGGGTTGCACAGCTGAATAGATAAGTGATACACTGCTCATGCTTACATTATTCCAACAATACTGTATTTGGCCTTAGATGTTATTAACTTCAGGACTCTTTGCAAAAATGAAAGTTCTGTGAGCTAGTGGATTGGGGCTGTACTGTGGGGCGTATAAACATGAATTCGCAGGGTAGTGTGAACTATTTCAGGACCAATCACATTTCTTGGAGACCAACTCCTAATGACATAGTTGTACAATCCGAAATTTCAAAGACTTTTTTTTTTTGCTTTTTCGCACTTCAAATGTTGTTTATGTCTGGTCTGCTGTTAAAAAGGCATTCTGAACTGGATTTGAGACTGACTGTTTGGTGCTCAGAGACCAAATTTTGATTTTCACTGGGGGGTGTCACACCCCCCTTTTTAATGCCCCTGGCTATACCATACCCCTTCACTCCCCTAAGTGCCTGGAAAACCTGTTTCTCAGACACATTTTTGGCAAAGTTAGGCCATCTATCAGGCCATTCAGGGGCAAAATGACTCACACCACCTATCTCAGAGAGAATGATACCCAACATGCCTTTGCTTTTAGTCTGTGAATATAAAATGAAAAAGTAACAATGGTAACACCATATTGCATTTAAACCCTCCTCTCATAGCAAAATTTTCTCAAATCCCTCACAATAATCTTTACTGCCTGCAAGTATTGACACAAATATTCACATGGCTCTGGATAGAAAACAGGTTCCCCACCATTGTGATATGTTAAACAGGGTTCCCAGCAAGTCTGGAAATGAGGGAAAACCTGGAAAATGCCTTTTTCATTTTCCAAACAGAGAAAACTCAGGGAATTTGAGTAAAAACAGCAAATATCAGGGAAAACTCAGGGACTTTGAACATTGATTAAAAGATGATCTTTCTGAGATTTTGATTTATGCATGTATTAGGCCCTAATGTTAGTATTTTTTGTAACCCAATTCAATATGTTGTTCAAGTTACTCCTGCAGTAAATCACGTGTCCACTCCATGTTCAAAGTATTTCATGTGACCGAAATATCTTCTGGAATTTCCGGATTTACTCAGGGAAAACTCAGGGAATTTTATTTTCATGAAATGCTGGGAACCCTGGTTAAAGCTGTAAAAGCTCTTGACTTGGTGTTTGGACTATTTGCTGTAATCAGTGGGCTAGCCTTACAAAGTTTAACTAGCCTAGGCTCGTGCCATAACAATTTTTAAAGTTCATTAATACTTGTGTGGGAAGCTACCACAGGTCAATCACTTTTAAAGGGCAACCTGTATATCAGACACTTCTTTCCTAGCTGGGTTTAATTAAAGTGTCATTTGTAGGCATTTTTTTAAAAACAAACACATCTTACCTAATTATATTTTGATAAAGGTAGCGTAAATGCGTGATTTACCTCCTACCTCCATTTAACATTTTATATGATGGTGAAAATGTGAACAAGAATAGGGGATCTCTAACAGTAAAGTGCGTTTATCATTCCAGAGCAATCTACAATAACGTCATCCTTGGTGACCTATTTCATAAGTTGATAAAAATCTCAGTCTGAAATAAAACTAAATTATAAGCCACCCACATGTAATTTAGCTACAAGATTGTATGAACTTTACCTAGGTAATACACCAATGACGTCTAGTACAGCAGCCGTAGGCATATTTTTCATGAGACTAGGGGTCATAGGCATGCAGGATACTGTTTTCGGGGGGAGGAGGGAGGGAGTGTGAGCCAGTTTTGCCTGAGAAAATGTGTGATAGTTTCCAAAAGTCTACCTGAGAAATAGGCTTTCATAATGCTCAGGATATGGTTTGGATTACTGTATGTGGGGGGGGGGGGGAAGGCAGTAATGTGTGGTTACTTTGCAGTATTCATAACACTTCTGCAAGGCCTACTGTAAACTTGCTCATTTTCACCGTTTTCATTGAAGTATGACCTCAGTTAACCTGCTTCTCTGTATATGTTCATCTGCACAACAGGTACTCATGTTGTGCATGTTGCTACCTTTTTGCTCTTCTGTTAGGATGTGGCATGTTTCACTTGTGTACATAAAGTTGTTATAATTGGGACAAATTTTTCAAGGGTTGTGATACAAGTAATACATTGCTTTACAAATAGTTTTTGGAACAAGCTAATAGCCAAGGGAGGCCGGAGGGCTTCCACTTGAAAAACTAAAAATTGCTATTACCTCAATGTATTTTAGTATATTTTTCCCCCTTGAAAATTTCTTCCCCCCCCTTTCAAGCTACCTTCCCCCCTTTTTAATACCTTGTCAGGAT
Organism: Holothuria glaberrima; assembly: GCA_009936505.3. Lineage (NCBI taxonomy): Eukaryota > Metazoa > Echinodermata > Holothuroidea > Aspidochirotida > Holothuriidae > Holothuria > Holothuria glaberrima. The sequence goes on along the minus strand of WURT03396788.1, from coordinate 15,463 downwards.
ATATCCCTGTTGTGGAACACTATAGAAGAACACCCATTGACCTCTACTTATCAGCCCTCCTCTGTCCCCTTCCCCTTACGATCCTGAGACTAATCAGCAGAAAGATTAATATAAAATAAAAATATAATTTTATATACAGTACTTTGTTGTATTGCTTTTAGTGAAGTGCCTAGACATGCAGGACTTGAAAAAAAAAACATTTCTTTCCCATGAAGAATGCCCAACAACTTTTTATTTTCATCCTACTTCAACAGTATAGTAGATTTTCAGCAGTGGAAGGAATACATGACTAATTTTTTTTTCATTTAGTGGAATCTCACTAGTCTATATCATAGTTACAAGTTTGAATTTACCTGCTGCGACTATTAAAGTGCCCTTTTTTTCCTACATCCTTATCAGTTTCTTCAGGAGGTTTGTGTACTATTTTTGATCCCCTAAAAAATTTAATGATCGTGCTAAATTAAAGCATAAAATTGCACAAATTTGTTACTTTTCCTCTTACATATGTAATGCTACCTTAATCCCTCCCACCGTCTCCCAACTCTCACACACTGTCCATACCCATGTTCATATTTTTATACTATGTCCAGAAAATAGTTGAACTTAAAAATTTTCTTAAATTTTATCTTTTTTTCAGTTCTAGCTGATGCCAATTTCCCTTCCAGTTCTATTTGTCAAGCTGGCCCTATAGAAGTCAGGGCTGATGGTAAGTATGTATTCATGAGATTCTTTATGTAAACCTAACCCATGCATTATTATGTTTCTTATTTGCTGTCCATAGCCAGACAAGGTACTGAAGGAGAATTAAATGGCTTCCGGGGGGGGGGGGGCAAATGTGTAAAAATGTATTAAATCAATGGCACCTTGAAAAATTTCTAGCTGGGTGAAAAATTTGCCCCCATTGTCCCTCCCCCCCCACCTCATGGCTGCAGGCCTGTAAATTGCCATGCTAGCTGTCACATTTCATAAATATTGTGTGTTTACAGCACATGTACAGCAGAAGGCTACATACTAAGCAACTGGTATGCAGCTAGGATTTGGTGCTAGGAGTTTAAGACCACTAACTACCTACATGTCACCAGAAGCACTAATGGGCCACAAAGCCATCAAAAAAGGTGTTGGGTCCACCTGCCCTCTTCAGGGTGTGTCTTTGTCATGAACATTTTAGGTCAAGAGGTTAAGAGCCACAGCAGAATGTTTTCCCAAGAGACAGTTTGGGGCATTGTTTTTTCACTCTTTGCTCTTTGGAAGGGGGGATTGAATCGCTCACTCCCCCCCCCCTTTCATCTAACTTCTAATCCCTATGCACCTAGCCTAATGTACAGTGACTGCTTGATGAATAACATGAAGAAATGGAAAGATATTTGACACTACTAAAGTACCTTCATATCAGTCATTAAAGTCTGACTTGCAGGCTACTGCAGCTGTACAGTAACTTGAATGGAGTATTGTGCTACTAAGTGTTATTGCAGTCAGTGGTCTCTTAACTTTTTCATAGCCTTGTACCTGTCATCATTTCTTGTGCCCCCAAATTCCCAGGGTAGCCTTTTCACTCTCCAACAGCATAAAAAGTAAGTCAACTGTGAAACTATATGTTTGTTTTATTTTTTGCTGTCTGGGCATCACACTTTTGCATACTGAGGCTCCTGGCTAAGGGGTATATGACTACAGGGCTCAAATAAGCTTGAAAAAGGGCTCAGCCAAAAATGAGCAAATTGGCTTTTGGTCAATGTTATTTCATAGGACACTTATTGCGGGGCACCACAGCCATGGCTGTCGGTGCTGCCGGTTATTTTGAGCCCTGTGACTCCCTGGTCATGAACTGCTCAGTCAGAAAAAAATGGTGTTGGTACTGTACATATGTGAGTCACATATGTCAAATTTTGCAGGGCTCCCAACATTCCTATTTTTCCTATATATTCCGATATTTTGAGTATTAGAATATATATAGTGGATTCTTTCATCGGTGGCAATATCGGGAGGGAGAGGGGAGACATGTCTCCCCAATATTTGAGAAATCGCCAATTGACTTTAATTTTTCACTTAGTAATTCATTAGCTCAACCCACGAAGTGTGGGTAGAGCTTTTATACCTTAGAGCAGTGGCATAGCCAGACTTCTCGGAGGAACTGGGGGCCAAGCAGTCCACCAGAGGGTCACACCAAAATGCAGTGTGATTGCTGACCTGAGGGAGGGGTATACCCCTCCCCTTTGAAAATTTTTGAAAAATTGGGTGCCCTTGCATGCAATCTGGTAGTATTTTTAGGAACAAAAAAAAATAATTGGCAACAGGGAGGGGGAGGGGGTATGACCCTATGGCCTCCCCTGTGTACACAACTGGTAAGCCACAAAAGTATAAATCACAATTTGACCATTGTATTAGCCTTTACTATACAGCACTAACGATTTAATAATTGGGGTAAATAGGGACAGTGAATCATGTTCTGAATTTTGCAGCTTTATTGGATACCCGTTGAAAAAGGCAACAAAAGTCACTGTATTTTTTTACAGTTTTCGAACATAAATTCTGGCTAAAAGATAATCGATGTGGGAATTGTATTGAAGGGAGAGGACTCAAGGCCCCAGTAGTCTCATAGCTTTTGAAAGTAAAGGGTTCAAATGATAGCTGTGGATTACATCTCTCGTTAAGGCTGTCCTCTATGCAGCTTAATAAACAGGTGCATGCAAAACTCACGGCAAAATTAGTTTTGAGAATATTTTGTGCAATTTTAGTCCTATGTTTGAGTGATTAAGTGATGTTGGGTCCTCTTTTCCATATCAACATATGTGTAAATGGTGTGTTTGTGCATAATTTTTTCACACCCAAAATCTCATTGGGGGCACCCAGGGGGAATAGCTAATCTTTGGGGGCACATGCCCCCTACCCCCCCCCCCCTTCTTGGTGATGCCACTGCTGTATAGGGAGAAAATGTCTGTCTCTCTGTTGAAAAGGTTATATCTTCTGTAATTGCCAGTGGATTTTTCTGAAATTTGCTGTGCAGGTGTCATATAAAGATGATACTTCATCTTCCTAGCTACATGACAAACCAAAGAGAAGTGGTAATTTTTGGCCATTTTTTATCATTTTTCATGGTGTATTAGAGGCCTCCTTTCTCTTTGGAGTCTCACTCCTCGGATAATGTGGTTATATTTTATGGAAGTGAGCTTAAATTAGCTTTATCTGGAGGGACATGTTCACCAACTTAAATGAACAGCCTCAAGGCAAAGTCCTGCATGTGACAAGTTTTCAGTTACTTTGTTTTGACTGCAATTCTTAGGCATTGCTAATATTTCTAGTAGTGTCCAGTGTCCACTGTGTACAAGACAGCTAACTTATCCTCCAGTAATTTTAGTATCTATTACACAGTTCTCACTGCTTTTTGAAAAAAAGAACCCTTTTATTTTTGGCGGGGTCAAAGGTCATTTGGGGTTACCAGGATAAAATTTTGAAAACCTTGTTAACACCATATCTTGATGTAGGAAGCTTGGATAAGAGTCATTTTTTAGTATTCAGATGTGTTATGGTGAGACTAAGCACCCTGTTGTTTTTGGTGGAGGTCAAAGGTCACAGGAGGTCAAACACTGAAAACCAAGATCTTTATCTGAGGTCACCAGAGGTCAAAAATGAAAGTTTTCCAAGAGTTCCCTAGATCTTTCCCAGGGGTCACCAAAAGTCAGAAGGCAAATTTTTGCAAGAATTCCCAAGAACTTTACCTTAGGTCACCACACTTCAAACAGAATTCCCAAGACCTTCATCTTGGGTCACCACAGGTCAAAAAAGCAAAATTTTTCAAGAATTTATGAGATTGTCATGTGCAGTCTCCAAAGGTCAAAATGCAAAATTTCCCAAGAATTCCCAAGATCAAATATGAACACAAAACTATTTTTCCAACACCCTAAGATAGCATTTCACCAGTGACTGAAAAAAATGGGATAACATGGCATTATTTGCAGTAAACCATATTTACGTCATCGAAACCTCAATGCATTTTTGCAGTCTGGATTGAGCCCCTAAGTTGAAATTGCCCAAATTTGAGTTAAAATGTTTCAATTTGCAAACCACAAATCAGTGTGTTGTGTGTTGCACATTTACTAGTCCCTGTGTCTCCTTCAGCCTAAATACCTTCCCAATCAAAAATAGGTAGATTGTTAATATTGTGTGTATATAATTGCCATACAATTCACTTCCTGTTTTTGTTTAATAGTGTGGTAGCCTAGGTATTGAGCTGGTTCCCAGAATCACAGAACTTTATACGTGATGACTCCATTCAGAATGGAGTTATGACGTGTAATCAAAACTGACTTCATTATAATAGAAGTGAAATAACATTTTTTGTGGTTTCAAACCTCTCAAAAAAAACTTTTTCTATAAAAGAAGGAAGTCCTTCTCACCTTTAGGTGGAATGGAGTCAAAAATGAAAAGGCGTTTTTATAGGGAGTGGCATTATGGGTGGATGATATTAAGTATTGTGTGGCCGTTAAAGGTCTGGTCACATGTCACCAAAAAGAACTGTTTTACTTGTCAGTTAAAGAATTGAAAAGGGGCTCATTGGGTTGTTGATATGGATTATTTTTGTGACGAGTTTGAAGGAAATCATTGCATGACAATGCTTCTAATTAGCCTCATTTCTGATGTTTCACTCTCTTAAAGTTACCAAAAATGTGAGAATTTGTAGTTCTTGTGGACAGGAATTGCATATGATTACTATGTAATTGTAAAAAGTGTCTGGTCACGAATTAGTAATAAATGATTTTAATCATTAATTACCCTGTCATTGCCATTTCAGTTGTGGGTCAGATGTGCAGAATCTCTTAGTTCGATCATTTACCATAAAGATGTGAGTAAATCTCAACAGGTGTGAAAAAAAATGAATTTTGTGAACCAACTATAAGCCTATATAATTAAAGTCGTCCAATGAAAGATCTGTTGGAATTATTTCAATTTCTTATACCATTCTGTAAATATACGTCGTCAAAGTTTGATAGTTTCTGAAGTAACTCATTGCCTGTGCATAAATAATGATGTGGAGTTTTGCGTAGGGTTAAGATTTCTTTGCTAACCCTATATAAATTATCTCTTAATTACTGACCAGACAGTTGAATAAAGCTTAGTGAATGATATCAATATTTCTCAAGAAAATAATTTTAACTTTCAGAATAAACCACTCAGGGGATAACAATGCTACCATTGTCCTTGAAATTAAAGATAAAAAACAAAGTCTAACATTAGCCATATATGGTATGTCCATCTTTGGATGTCACATATTTACATATTTACTTAGCTCATGTTTATTCATGATACAAGTGTGAAATAGAAATTACCCTGTAAAATGGTCAGTATTTGATGGATTTAAATGGGAATTGCAGCTATTTTGTGGCTTTTTTATGCGTTTTACATCAAATATCCAACTATGTAATTTTCATTTCAACAGACCTTTAATGTAAATTTTTCATTAGCTAGATGCAAAACTTATGTGTTGTACTGTATCTACATTTCATTTTTTAATCCTTTGTTAATTACCTGTTAATTAGTTTGTCAGCTAGTTTCTGTTTTGGTGTGTAGTGTGAAAATTTCCCAGGTATTCAGATTGCTTGTAGCTATGAATGAATTATTTCTTGAAGATGCAAACACAGAGGTCAATATGTGTTGAATTTTGATGGAAATTGTGGCTATATTTTCAATGTGTTTAATACCGTAATAGATATGATCCCAGGAAGGAAAGGCCGTTGGACTACAGGTATTTGAATACCATTTACAGTTTTCAAGATATGTATCTTTGAAGTTTGATCATTTTTGAGATTTTTCATTAGCTGTACAAAAATTATGATGTGGAGTGTTGCATTATGTCTACATTTCTTTTGCCTTTATAAATTACAGGTACCTGTTAATTAGTTACAAGCTAGTTAGTTTCCATTTTGGGGTGTTGTGTGGACATTTTTCAAGTATTCTGTTTGCATGTAGTTTATGAGTTGTTGTCCCTTGTACAGTAGGTGCAAAAGCAGTGGTCAATATGTGATAGATTTTGATGGAAATTGTGGCCATTTTCAATATTTTTACTGCTTTTTACATCATTTATGCTGGTATGACAGTTACATGTGTACCATCTTTAAATTTATTTTAGGGTGCACTTTCTCTACAAGGTGGTACATTGACTAGGTGTAGCTAGTCCTTGAAAAGTTGTGTAGAACTATATTCAGGTTTCAGAAATACCTAACTTGTATTTTCTGTGAGTAGTGATTTAGTCTGCAGATGCAGATCCCTGGTTTGACAAAAGTGGGGGAGGGAAGGCAAGGGGAGGGAAGGCGGGGGGGAGGGGGGGGGAGGGCAAAGGCAGAACCTTTTATTCCCAACATGTACAGCCTCAGTGAGGGTGTATGTATGGATCCTCCCCCAGGATGTGTTTGTGTATCCTCCCCAAGTGTATGAGTGTGGATCCTCTCCTGTTGTGTGTGTGGACCTTTCCCCTATGTGTGTGTCTCCCCTCTAGGAAATGTTTAGATTAAACATCTACAGTATATAGATGCAATGTCATCTCATCCATCAAGCAAGATTGTTATGTTGATTAGGGATGATCTCAAAAAGGCATTAGTGTTAAAGAGGAGGGGGAATCAGCCTAGAACCCTCTCCCCTTTGGTGCAGGCCTGTAGTCTTCTGCTCAGCCAGTATAGATTGCTGTTTGCAAGGGTCTGTCATAGCATAAATATTTTTGGAATTGTAATTTCAGAATATTTTGAAGGATGAAGAAGTTTGTCCTTCAATTTTTGAAGCAAAACAAAGTTGGCTGGATACTGACTGGTCCATCTAAAATTGCTTCAGTCAGGCAGGAAATGAGCTTCACCCACAGGGCTCCTGATTGTATCAACTGGCAAGCCTAGATGCTAAGGGAAGTCAAGCTGGAGACTCGTACTGGTCGACACTTCAAGTGTGACTCAAGCACATCACTTGTGAAACATCATGGTCCACAGTAGGGCAAAAGCCAACTGATTTTTAAACCAAGGGTCCATTGGCCCAGTGGGAAGAAATGCAGTTAGAAAACTGGTCACATGGTTACATCCAGACCAAGTCTTTTGGGTGCTTTGTCAAGGGTGGATTCTCAGTAACTGAGGACCAAGTGAGCAAAGCAACACAATGTTTGCCCTCAGATTAAAGAAAATATTTTGCCAAAAATACTTTGTAGATTGGCAGAAATGAACCTTTCTAGGCTTTCCTTGACCATTCGTGGTTTAGGAGAGCACTGTTGTTTGTAATTTTAAGCATGCCTGCCAAGAAAAAGTACACATTTTGCCAAAAAATGGCAGTTTTTTTATCTATATGGAAACTTCACCCACGTCTCTCCTTTGTGTAACTTTGCTGGCCTTGCAAAGTTGCAGGCAAATTTGAAAAGGAGTTAGGGCAATATCCCCACAAGGTTGGATTAATTGTAATTTTGACAGAATTGCTGCAAAACATGTTCCTAAAAAGCAGGTGCTCAAGATTAGTTACAAGGAAGGAACCCATAATGCATTGAGAATTTCCCTTTTTCCTCACATCGCAGAAATTTCTGTATCTTTGAAACTCCTTGTGGCCCTAATAGGCCTGCAATTTCTCATGGTTTTGCAATGAGACATGAGGTTTTACATGTATTTTTTGTTGTTACTACAAGTAGTGTAAATGAAAAACACGTTTTGTCCTGTTCTTCATCTTGGAAATTTAAATAGTTTCTTCTGTCCATGATTTCAACACCTCTGTCGCACTAATTCTTCCCCATTTCACTGTTTTGAGGTGATTGTCTGTGAAGTTAACACATTTTGGGCCACTGACAGGATGGCAGATCTGGAAAACTGATGGGGTCTGGATAATTTTCTCCAGTTTAACTTTCATGGGTTCTTCAAGAAGTTACCACAGATCCCAGGGTTGTTTTATATGGAGGGGAAAACATAGATACGGTACTGTACTGTTTGGAGCATTCTTATGCCTTTGACATGCATTCACTCTATTTTAGTTTCAATTCAGCTAGATACTGTACAGTCATTTTTGTGTTATTTCCAGATGTAAAAAGGGTCAAAGCTTATTAAAGTGTAGGTGTGAGTTATGAGAGGGGTACATATATTTTCAAAGTGTTATGTTGAAACTTGCATGGAATTCATACATGCAATTCTTTAGATATTAGCAGATGAAGTTGATATCATATTTTCAGCCAATCGTGAACTTGGAGCAAGCACATGTGACATAAATCAAACATTAATCATTACTGTTGTGTTTTTTCTAACAGCTTAACCAGTTTTTTCCATTATATTCTCATGTTTTGGTAATGTGAATGCAAGAAAGGCAAAAGAAGTTTGTGAACTTTACATACCATACTGTAAATAGGAAACTTGGGTCTCTGTCAATTTCAAGGTCACAACAGTAGACTGAAAAAGTTCAGCTGCTATTGAATGTATTTTAATAGAACCACACTTTAGACTCAAATGCGAATCTCACCAGAGAATACTTGAACTCTTTCTTTTAAGAGGGTGATATATCCTATTTTAATATGTAACACAGTTTGTATTATGGCCCATAGATTTTGTGGGTGCAGCATCAAATTATGAACAACTGTATCTGAGAGGGATATTTATTGCCACATTTGTGACAAGCTCAATATTAATAATTGCATCATAGTAGGATGATAACTTGCAGGTTTGTGAATTGCATCAAAATAATGATAATTTTGAAGACAGAAACTCAACACCCCAAAGTATATTTTGAGTGTGGGGGTGTCAAAATTCTCAGTTGGTGACTGCTCCGTGATTGACATGAAAGTTTGAAAATTCAAAAGATGCAGAGACGCTTTCATTCCAAACAATGCAGAGAGATTGCTTGGATTACACTTTATAGCCAATAGTACATATGCTCACCAGGGCTTGGCCTTTAAGAAATAAAATAGGCTTGTGTCTGCACTAAGGAGGAGGTTTACATGGTTATGGGAGCAGCAACACCTTACATAGTTGGGAGAATTGTAACTGTCTGGGATGACAAAAATTGCCCTTTAAGCCCTTCCACTACGATCACCACCACATGAAACTTCACGTCGTATTCATACAGTATACAGTACTTTGAAATTTTCAACCATAGTCTGCCTGTTTTCTGATGGCACAGAGTAAACAGTACTAATCAATGTTATACAAAAACAGCACGTCTTGTATGCTTTGTTTGTTTTCCATAAAGGTGGGTTTTAAAGAGGGACTAAAATCATCAATCTGAATGATAATTGCTGTTATAGGCAAAGCATAAGGAGAGAGGATGAAAGTTGTAAAATGGAATTTTTCTGGATTTCGGTGGCTGATGAGGTAGCTGACAACGACAATTATTCATCGATCAGGCTTTTGTATTTTTCTCAGAAACTTATGTGATTGGGTTATTTATGGAATCAGATTTCCATCAATTTTTAATAAGTGGGTCTTAACACCCTTTCAATTCCAATATCCGTGTGTGAAATGCTGATAGCTTTATGCAATAAGTTCACACAACTTTAAAAGTACATTCACCACCATGGAGTGTACTTTCTGAGGTGATACTCTCAGGAAAGTTAAGATTGATTCCAAAAGTCCAAAAATAAAAATAAAATAAAAATGAAGAACCTCTTTAAAATTTTCGCAGCATTGAATTTTCATATCAGTATTAAGTCCAGTTTTATAGCAAGAGGTTACATGTTATGCATTTTTTATTAGCAATAAGTAACATTGATAAATTTTTCAGTGCACAGGCTTCCCTTAATTGATGACCTAGTAACTGAGCAGTCTGTTGTGAAAAAAGCTGGACATGCTTTATTCTCTTTTCAAGAAAAATTGTGATGCATTGTAAAGCCCCGTCTATAGGATCCATATAGGATCCATTTGTTCAAAACTTCATCTGTATGACAATATTCATGAACCAATGTACGATCAGGATGAAGGGCCTCCCAACAGTTTATCAATGTCCAATATGTATGACTATGTTCAAATTTTTGGCTGCATATTTCATCTTTCCAAAAAATCATCAAAACATTCGAGAACATCTCAGTCTATACTCATCATTTGCTTGTTATGTATGGTTGAGTAAGAAAACGTATGGCTTATAAACATGCGTATTACATGATTATAGGGATATTCAACATAAATCAAGAATTTAGAACATTCAAGTCCGATGAGTTTGGGCCACATTATGTGGGGCATAAACATTGGGCATGTGGTACACATTGCTGTATAATCAAAGTGGAAATACGTGAAACAGTGCCATATATTTTTATGAGAATGTGTTGTGGATGGGGCTTAATTCGATCACATGATGTCCTGCTGCAATGAATGTAAAGAGATTTAAAGCTTTCTGGAATAAAAAAAGTTCAATAGCTGGCAGCTGTCTGTCACATTGTTACATTTACCTGTAGAAATTTCTTATAGAATACTGCCAACATTTTTGATTTCCTTGATCTCATTCAACCATATGTTTCATTTTGTTTGTCTTTATCAGGACATGGAATCCCTGCATTGTTGGAAGCTATTCTCAAATTGTTACCATTGGATGCTTATGTTGATTCTCCGGTAAGTACATCCAGTACAGGGAGTGGTATATTAAGCTTGGTTAAGCTCCCTCTGGATCCAAGCCACTTTATGAGCAAGCTAAAGCTGAATGCACATGGACGACAGAAAATGTGAAACACGAGACAGAAAACACATTTCGCTTTTTCCCGAAACGTTTCCCGAAACAAGCACTGCTTGATTCGCGAAACAAGTGTTTGGCTAAACATGTGTTTGGGACGAAAACACTAATTTTGGTTTTCGTCCAATGCACATGGGTGTCAGCGTCCGCACAAAAATGTGTTTTCTGTTTTGTGTTTTGCGTTCCTGTCGTCCGTGTGCGTTCGGCTTAAGCAAAGTTTGCTTTTAAACTGGTCGCCCGAGGGGGCTTCAGTTTGGGGCACTATAGACTTGGGGGGGGGGGGAGAGGGTGGACAACCAATTTTAGAGGCAAGCCAAATGCCACATGGGGGAAAGCTGGAGCACCTGGAGAAAGACTTGCATACAGTGAGTAAGATTCGAACCCACGCATGGGGAAACACATCGGTGCACCGCAGCTGGATAGACCACTCTGCCACTCGACAACCCACTTTACGAGTTGGTACACACATACTGTATGCAGTCGGGGGGATACTTGTCACTTCCCTATGACAACAGTGGGTGGGAAAGGAAAGAATGATTAGCCCATATTATGAAGGCAGCCACGGTGCAGTGCAGTGACTGTTTTCACTTTAGTCAACCAGTATAGCACACAAGGGGTGACCATGCATTGTCATTAATTAGAGATTCATCTTTTTCCTGATGGGCTCAATAAAATCATTGCATACTAGTATTCAAAGGAACTTTAATGACACTGGACTTAACTGATTTTGACTGGTTGGTGTTTATGTAGTTGACGCTCAGGGTTTCTGCACAGGATTGCTGGAGTGCTGGCAGCTCTTTCCCTGGCTTTTTAACAAGGGTGCATATATGAACTGTAGCACAGGCTGTCCTGCATACCAAATAAGTTTGGGAGGTATCTTTCCAAAAGTGGTAAATTTTCTTCCAAATGAGGATAAGAAAATACATCAAACTATACATTCCCAGTTACAGTGGTGAATATTTTTTTGTCTTTTATGAAAACAGTTGATAATTAACAGGGGTGCAAAATAAGGCATCCATCATAAACTGAGTCTGCCGGGCTCCTAACTTATGGAATCTTGGGCCCAAATAAAGAATCTAGGGGCCAAAACTGTCATTACAATAAAACAAATCAATGATAGCCAATTAGCAGTGATAGTAATTAACAAAGAAGAAAAAGAAGAAAATTGTCATTACATGTGCAGTAATATTGTGAGATGGTAGTATAAATGGCAAAAGTAAGTGAACCAAAGGAGAGGAGCTTTGCTGTGACACCGCCTGCCCCTTAAAACAGAAACACCATACGGTGCATGCTTTAGTACATAATCCAGTGTAAAGGCCTTTAAAGGTTATCATTGATACATTCTGACAAGGTTAGGACAAAGGTTAGGCGACGATGGGCATTGATAGAATTTTTGGTCAGAAAGGTGCCCATTAATTTGTTCCCTTCCCCATGGCTGGGGACACGGGAATTAGAGTGGGGTTTGGTTCATGCAACTCCATCAGGTTTGGATGGACTTGGAATGATGAATCAGATTGTATCATCTTCTCCTAACAGTAAATGTATAAAAATAAGACTGATCATACTTTATAGTAACATCTTAGAGAACAAATTAAACATAATTTGTGTTTTGAAACAAACACCTTTTGTAAGCTGACTATACTTCATACATGTCAATATGTGGTGGTTGGGTTCTTAGTAGGCCTAAGCTCCTCAAGTTTCATGTAAGAAGCTTATGTCGTGAGAAGCACCTCCTACACTGCATATGATTGATATTGGGTGGGTGCCTGCATGGCCTGTCATAGTTGTAATGATGGTGTTGGCAATGCACTCGTTGATATGCACTGATTTGAAAAATACTACTTGTTATGTAGGTTTAAGTGCCTTGCACGTGGAACAGTGAAAACATCGGCCAGTGCATTATATCTGAAATGGGCTTAGACATGCAGGTAACACTGTTGACTAAAAGAAGCCAACTGGGCTCCCGCCACTGAAGATTTAGGAACCCAAGCAAATTTCTAAGAGCATTTCACCTGTAATCTCCCATTATTGTGACCCCTGACTAGTGTATTGTCGGAAGTTTGTTGAGATGAGAAACATGCAGGCTCTAAGCTACTGTACATATCCAGGAGAGCAGGAAACTACTGCTTTGTCAATTCAAGTAAATCTGAAATAATTGTCAGTCTGAAATGGAACTTTCTGAGGTCAGTGGTGGTCAGCATTTCTGTGAAACGGTTGGGCCTGACCGGTGCTGACAAGCAACAGCATATCGCTGTTTTATTTGTAGTATTGAACTATAACATTACCATGTTCAGATGGCATCAGAATGTATTTTGTGCACATAATAAATGAGACTTGACCAACTTGTATCCATACACGTCATTGTTAATATATTTGCCATCAAACCTATGTGTAAAGACATGTCTGTTACATCATAGGCATGCATGGACTCTTTACACAATTTGTGTGAGGCAGGTAATAATTTTTCCTAACCTTCTGTAAAGTCCTTTCAAGGGTGGGGCCCTAGGCATGTGGTTTCTTTGCCTAAACTAGCCTTGAGGTTTGTGGAGGGGCCCTGTAACAGAGGGGAAAGTAGAGGAGAAAAATAGCATTATTTGCTTTAGGATGAACTACAGTATTTTGCACTTTCACAAAGGTCGCACACTTGCATTTTCAGCTTAATTTGTGCATTTCCAGTACATTTTGCCTTGGATCGGGTATAATTTTTGAGGGCTTGAAAGTACAGTACTTGACTTGTTTCATATTGAGGTTCACAGAAAGGTACCAAAAATTTGAAGGAATACTTTTTAGAACTCTATGAGGTTGTTTCAGGTACACACTTTAGTTACATTTTAGAAACCAAAACAATTATTTAAAGTGCTGTTAAATCACATTCTTGAGGTATCTTATAGAAAAATTTCCAGTATTTTTGTTGGAAAAAAAAATCAAAGGAGATCTGCAGCTTTGTGAATGCTTTTGTTTTAGAGTTTTTAAAGGTGTGTGGGATTTTTTAAAGGTCTGTGGGATCTATTAAAGGTTGGTGGGATTTTTTAAAGGTCTGTGGGATCTCTAAAAGGTCTGTGGGATTTTTTAAAGGTCTGTGGGATCTTTAAAAGG
>WURT03396677.1:0-23241 GCA_009936505.3 Holothuria glaberrima | reverse complement strand
TCTGTAAAGTTGTAGGCACTTACCTGACACCCCACTTTGCATTATTTTAGCCATTCTAGAAACGGGGATATCCCCATATCGCGGAATATCCCCAGTTCACGGGTATGTTTTCCTGTGTGTATCCCCTAAATACGCCCTTTACAAACCCACATACACACACACACAACATCACCATTGCATAGATTCCTTCTACCTTCGGCAAGGAATCAAAAAGTGTTCTCATTCTCACTGTAACACACCTGCATACTAAGTATGAAATCTATCCAAGTTTCTTTCCTCAAGATATCGTGTATTAAACCAAGTTTTCAGGGTTTGACCCCCGGTGACCCCAGAAGATCTTTGACCTACACCAAAAACAATAGGATTCTTTGTCTCACCATAATGCATAGATCTACATACTAAGTACGACATTCATCCAAGCTCCCTACCTTGAGATATGTAAGAAAAGGTGTTCCAAGTTTGATCCCCGTGACCCCAGGTGACCTTTGACCTCCAGCAAAAACTATAGGGTTCTCCGTCTAACCATAACACATCAACATACTAAGTATGACATTTATCCAAGCTTTCTACCTCAAGATAAAGCGTTTAAACATAAAATGAATGCAAAGCATTATGGGAACCAGCAATTAGATGCTGTACATCCATTTTCATTTTGAATAGCTGCTGCTTACTGATCAGCCAAAATAACCCGAAAAAAATTATCAAGTTCAAGTCCTGAATACTGCATTTTTATACTATGGGCCAAAAGTAATAGATTTCAAAATAAAAACATAAACAATCACTAATGTGACAATGCTGAAAAGAATATTAGCTACAGCTAGTGACTGGCTAGTGTGACAAAATCTCAATACATGTTATGTATTGAGATAAAAAAACTGAGGCAAAAGAAAGGACAGAAGGACTGGACATCATAAAATGTGTGGAACCGTAACTACATTTATTATTTTCTGCAAGCTGATATTCAACTGCTCATATCCCCATCCCCATCCCCTTGGGGAAGTTAGGGAACCCATGTAATTGTGATGTGGGCACACAGTCCTTGCTTTAATCAGATACAACATAAGGGCCGTAAGGCTGAAGTTGATCTAGTCTTTCTTTTTACATGAACAGCAGATCGACAAAACCCATATAAATAGATCTAAACAGGCAGGGTCCATGCTAGTTTAAATTTAAATTGACTATTCTTACAGCTGTTGTGATAGGGTGATGCTAAAAAAAGTTATAAACAGGCATGCAAAATTGCAATGTCACTTTTCTTGAAGCTGTCTCCATGTTTTGTTTCTTCCAATTACTTCTTTGTATCATGAACAGTTTCAAATATCCTGCCCTCGATATGAACTCTCCTCCCAATATCTCTCAGCAGTTGGAGACATTTGAAACCTATAATCTCTAGTTTTTCCTCCTCCTTTTTACCTTTCTCCCTCACTCAGACTTGACAGATATAGACATACAACCTCTGACAAATCTATGTTGTTGATAGGTACAGGTGCCTGTGAGGAAACCATGCTGACATTACAATGACAGACGTTAAAATGGACTCACATGTTCTTTCGACACATGGTACAAACAATACCTGTATCACATTTATCACCCCCGACAACTATATGCTGTCACTGTTTTTATGGGGTAAGGCCAATGTCACATGAAAAAAGTCACAACACAGCTGCTTTTCATGTATATTTACAACCCTAAAAGAAAAAACTCTGGTATTTGAATCCAGGATAAACAAAGAATTTTTGCTATAAATACTGTATATCTCTGCAGGTGTTAAAGTGCATCTCAGTCACAGGCACAACACAATTCTTTAGTATTTACAAAACTTGTCAATCTGGGCACTGAAGAATAATGGGATAAGTTTTCAGACAAAATGTTACTGCATAGACATCAAAATATTTCAACCAGGCCACAAGTCACTCTATGTTTGCTTTTCTATTTTCACTTCCACTTTTACAATGGACACTTCTAGATGACTGCAAGGTATTTTGGAGCAACCTGTCCCTATTAGGGCCCCTCAGAAAAAAACAATAATGAATATTTATGACTTATTTCTTTAAGCTTATTCATTGGCTAAATCAAACCATAAAGATTCCACTATACCCTGCCATGATACCATCATTAATTAGGAATGCCTCTAGACAACGAGGGTGGATGAAATAACTAGGGATGCCAGAGTTATGTGAGGTAAGCGGCCATATTTGGCATCAAATGTGGTTGAGGAACACCAAATGGGAGTTTGACGGCAATCATACATCAATCATGTGAAAATTACCAATCAGTAATGTCATATAAAATTACCATCTTCTTTAAGATATTAACTAACTGGGTTTAAATAACTGTAATCTCAGCAAACAAAACTTAAAAAACTCAAATTCAGCATGTTTGGCCAAGTTTAACAACATCAACATGGCAAACCTGGACATAACTTTGCTACAGTTTCAGCAACCATACTGTATTATCCCACTGCCATAACAAAGATATAATTATTACAGTAGTTTAAACAAACAACATGAAATAAATGTTTTCCATACGGTTAAACAAAAATCATCTCACATTTTTATTATTGTCAAGATATGAAAGCATCTGACATTTACCACTGTTTCTTCCAGACAGGGTAAATATAACGTTGCAGTACAACATCTAAAAATTATGACGACAAAATGTGCTGACAGTACACCCAACAAAAAAACATACTTTCCCATAAGTACAAAAACATTTGTCAAGAACATTCTTGAAGTAAACAAGATATGCCAGATACATGTCAATCTACCAACAATCTCTCAACCACAAAATACGAGACATAAACTCAGGAAAGGGGAGATGGTTGTCATCCACCTTATGGAAAATGATATACCTCTTTTTTTTGGCAAACATGTTCAGAAACATGGAGGTCACAATTACCCTGCTTTAAGACTACTGTCACTGGTAGTACAGCATATAACCTCACCCTACCAGAGTGCGTTGGTCCGGTGAGTGCATGTGATAAACCTTGCCTGAGCTTCCACCATGGAAATTTCAAATAATGGCCTCAAATACAAATGCTGATTTTTTGTTCATTTACTTGCATGGCTCTTCTATGAGAACATGTATTACAACATTCATTGTACAGCTAATCTAAACGAGTGGAAAATTCCAACAAATTTGCACATTTCCTGTATATGATTGTTTCCCTTGAAAACCAGACCACAAAGTTCCCATTCATCATATACCACATGATGGCTATGCTTTGCCACAAAACTTCCTATGATGTACACCCTGGATCTATTTCATTTTCATATACCCTCTACCAGGAACTAGAAAATACAAAGAAAAAGATAATTCACCAATCATGGAATGAATTTCATGCTTCACAATGCAGAACAAATACAATATGAACAAAGGTCTGGGTTCGACTGCAATGGTCAAATGCAATCATTAGTTACGTATATACTTGAACCAAAGAAAATTGAAATACAGCAATTATAAAATGTGCACAGAGTTACAAACTTTCTAATGTATTCAAACTTATTCTTCCCATATACTCAGACATTCCTAGGAAGAGTATCAAAATCCTGAGCAGTCGAAGTACTCCTCACAGATATCCATACTTTGCTTATGGGAATTCGGGTCACCTGATCCGAAGTACAACTATAAAAGTAGTCAATACTATACATTTAACATCCCAGAAGTCAGTCACTTTCTGTGTCAGCATAAGTGTAAAAGTGACTTGTAACGATCCCACTCTACAGTTCTCTGCTTGCCTGCAGTAGCTCAGTGAAGGATGGCCAGTGTGGAGCAGAAACCCCCTTGGCTATGCCATTGGTTGCCCATGATGACCTAAATGTATGATGGACAACCAAAAGTAACAGGCTGGTTACCTAACGGGCAACCAAATTTCATGACAGATGAAAAGAAGTGGCAACCAGGGCAAGTTTAAAATTTTCCTTTGGATGTCCACACTTTCTTTTAGACAACCAAAAATGGCAGACAGGTTGTCAGATGGACAACTATGAAATGTTTTTAGAACTGGGAAAACAGAGAGTAAGGCCTAAAGAAATATTAATTTTAATCCCTTCCAGCTAGCTAAACTCCCACTGCCTTCAAAAAAAAAAAAAAAAAAAAAAACAATGTGGTTAATGATTATCTTTCAGAGGAAGGTGTACACTCAATATAAACCACCTGTTTTCTACAGTAGCTGCTCATTGAACTTTTTATCAGGATTTCTGCTTCATCTATGGACTTATAAATTTTTAGAATAATTCCTGCTGAAGAGAACAATGAATGGTGGGGGAACAAGGAACCAACACGTTCACCAAAATAAAGGAAATCTGCACTCATGCCAAAAATTGTGGAACAATTCTCCTTTAGGTCACATGAGAAAGTTACAGTAGTTAGATGAGGTTTTACTGTTCAGTTTAGGTCACATGAGCTTATTGTTTTACTTTCTCCCAGCACACACTGGCAATTCAATCAACCTATTTTTACTGTGCGCTAGGTACACTCATTGAAAGCTGTTTTTCAAATCTTATCCAACTAACCTTATTTCATATTTCAGTAATTTCAAAGCAAGCTGTACAAAAGGAACCTGGCATTTAAGACTTACATTTTTTTTCGTACAGGTATTTGATATGAGTCACTTATGCATTTCACCTTGACATTCTTCACAATTAAGTATATGGTCATTGATAGCTGATTTTCCATTCATTACTAATCTTTAGAAAGTCCCTACTAAGCAGAGTATTAACAAGAAATGTTGCATTGTGTTTAGAACCTGTAAAGTCAGCAGTTATTTCTCATTGAAAGATACCACTCCAATCAGCCTGAAAGCAAATGTTGTTTATCCTTCTAAAAGTTGTTGTGACAAGAATGAATCTTATATTGGTAAGACCAAGCAGCATTTATCTATCAGGATTAGTGAGCATTTATCTGGAAAATCAGCTACGACCATAAACTTATTGTGAAGAATGCAGGGTCTTCAGACAGTATAAAGAGCTTTTCTATCTTGGCAACTGGCAGCTCAGACTTTGAAATAAAAATCAAAGAAGCAGTTCATTAAAGGTCTGTAGACATGTAAATCTGATGCATGCCTACTTGGTGTAAAAAGCATTAAAAATGATAAAAATTGCTGCAATTCCCATAAAAATCCATCACATATTGACCATTTTACAAGACAACTACTGATTTTTACAGTACCTACATTATGAATAAACATGTGCTACTAATGCAAATTTGTGATGAACAGAGAGGGACCTGTCAACTGGGTGTAATGTTATTCTTTGTTAGTTTAGCCTTCCTTTCAAGGACAGCTATAATTTTGGGACGCCCCTAGGGGTTAATTTTGGAACGCCCCTAGGGGTTAATTTTGGAAGTTGCTGTTTAGTTCTTTGAAAATATCCACATTAAATACCAAACAAGAAACTAGTTGTTAAGTAATAAACAGATAATTTATAAAGGAATATCAAAAGAAATACAGACACTGTGCAACACTCCACATCATATTTTTGCATAGCTAACGAACAATTCCCACAATGGTCAAATTTTGAAGAGAAATATCTTGAGAACGCTAAAAGATATTCAAATAATCCCAAGGGATTTTTGATCAGGAGACCTTAATCTAGCTTTGTTGATTAGAACAACTGAATTTATTGCATGTCCACAGACCTTTAACAAGAGCAAACCCACTTTGAACACACAATTATAACATCATGGATCAAGTTATACTCTCTGTATTTTGAATGTATTTTGAAGGAATGGATTATGTAACTTTTCCTTTTTTTTGGACTGTGAACTTTCAAACTTGTATATAAATGCACCTGAAGAGGAAGATGTGAATCTTTGAAAACATTTGTGCAACAATGGATTTAAAAAACATTTTTGTGTTTCTTTGCTTGCTTTTATGGTTTTACAACTTACTAGGTAGTTTGTAGGAGGTGTTTCATGTGGATATTTTCAAAGAACTAAATAGCAACTTCCAAAATTGACCCCCGCCTCCGGGCACACCAAATTACAATTGTCCTTGAAATGAAGGCTAAACAAACAATAACATAACAGCTATTTGATAGATCCCTCCCTGTATGTCACAAAAATGCATAAGTTGATCATGTTTATTCATAATGTATAAGTGAAAATTGTAACTGTCTTGTAAAACAGTCAACATTTGATGGTTTTACTGGGAACTGCAGCTATTGTTACCACATGTAAAGCTTTTCACATCTCTAATATTGTAAAGCATTTGCATCCTTTTCTTTACCAGAATTTCTGTGGACATGTAACCAAAACAACTGTTTTACTCAACAATGACAGCTTAAGATCCCTTGGTCAAAGTCTGTTGGAGTTATTTATTTGAATGTCTTTTACCATTCTCAAGATATACCTAGATTCAAAGTCTGACTACTTTTGAGGTTTCTCATTTACTATGCAGAAATTGTGATGTAGAGTGTTGCACTGGGTCTGTATCTCCTTTGTTATTTTTTAATAAATTATCTTTTCATTTCTTACCAGCTTGTTTCTGTAGTTTGGTCTTAAAGGGAAATATTGCATTTGTTTTACAGAAATTTTTCATAATTTTTAAACCAATATTAATAGATACAGAATGATAGACAATTCAAAACAAGGCAGTGTTAGCTTTCTTTTCAAGACCTAAGGCTCTAACAGGAAGAAATTTGGTTATTTGTTGTACACAAGTAATTTGTTCACCCAAACTTTCAAAAATTCAAACGATGCATCATCCGTTACTCTTGTAATGCAGAATATTTTCAGGAGTTAAAGCTATTTCCAGAGTTTATTGGTGTGACTGAACTGTTTAAGGTGTATTCTTTGTATGCCATGTTGGTGCATTTTAAGCGCATTATTTCCCTTTAATGTGCAAAACAGTAATTGTCTTAAACATGTTCAATATTCAA
Organism: Holothuria glaberrima; assembly: GCA_009936505.3. Classification (NCBI taxonomy): domain Eukaryota; kingdom Metazoa; phylum Echinodermata; class Holothuroidea; order Aspidochirotida; family Holothuriidae; genus Holothuria; species Holothuria glaberrima. The sequence goes on along the minus strand of WURT03396677.1, from coordinate 16,363 downwards.
TTAATTTTGATGGGAGCTATGACTATTTTTATCATTTTAATGCTTTTTACATCAAATATAGTTAGGCCTTGAAGGACTGTTGTTTTAAAACGCTGAGCAACCACAAATGTCGGAGAAGCCTTCACAGCTTATGAATTACAACTTCACTTCGCGTGGTTAACCAACTCAATAATTTAGATCAAATTATTTTTTTTAAATGGCCAGTTCAGATGGGGAAACAGTAGATTGCTGTTGGATGAAAAACCCACCTTACTTCTACCCAGCCAGGGATTAAACCCTGGACCTCCTGGTTGCCAAGCCTCATCGATTCATGTGCCACCGCCTTTATCCACTTGGCCACAGCACCCGTTAAAAATAGCATGTACAACACTAACATATCTGTAGACCTCTACTATTAACAGTATAAAAAGGAAATTAAGAGTACTGTGACTTTCACGGGTTTGAAAACTTGAAACAGAAAGGATTCCTCTCAAAAAAGAAGTTGATAGTATCTGTGATCTCCACATGAGTAAAGTAGCTATGCCCCAATATCTGGGAGACAAATGTGAGAAGTACAGTTTTGAAAGAGTAATGTTGAACACAGGACTCCCTGTTCACTTAAGACTGTGACCTTTCACCTCCCATCAAACCATGATTGGTACATCCATACAATGTGCAGAACCTGTTGACCCTTAAAAATGCTCAGAAAATAAGTTGGCTGCGGTACAGTTTCCACTTGGGCTTGGCCTAGTTTTTAAACTAAAGTGAACAAAAATTGTAAACATGTTGATCTGGTTGATACTGTATGTTCTACAAATTATGGAAGCACAGTTCTCATACTCCATTTCACCCCTGATTGTTTGTGTTGAAGTAAGAATTGTAATCATGTTAACCTATATTTTTGCACTGTTCAAAAAAAAACTTGGCCAAAAGTTCTCAATACATATGATGAAGAAACAGAACTATGGGCACTATAGTACCATTTGTATTGCTTCTTAATTTCCTTACGAAGACAAGTTCAGGAGGAATATCTGGAGCGGTTCACACATACATTTGTAACCACAACTTATCAGAGCAACTACATTCAGAGGGTTTACATTCCTGAAGATATCATCTATGGCTGTCACAAGGTCCATGTAAGTGTGGCAGTTATTTCACTTGCATCTAGTTTATTGTATCAAACCATCAAACCAGTACATTCATTGAATGTAGGATGGGAGCCAAAAAGGGTTTTAATATCTAAATAAATAGTGACACTGCCAACATCCTGTCTAGTATCATTTTCTCATACTTTTATTCCCTCCCCCCCCCCTTTTCTTTGGCAAAAACATGGAGATGACATAGCCACATTGGGTGCCTCTGATGGGACAGCCATAATGTCATCAATTGTATTCATGAAATGAGAAAGAAATACTATATGTGCAAATAAACAGATAAAAAATTTGAAAACAACACTCTATTTACAGATTTGGTTGGTATTATAGGGTGATTCATGTTAAGCATAACTTAACATAAACATGTTTCCATGACAACTGGCAATACATTAAATATTTCTTTCCAAACATCACCCTACTACTGAGGAGGTACAACATACATTTTATGACTGAGTGATAGGTAAATGTCAGAACAATCTTGTTTTCATTTGGTACGATGGTATTCCAAATGTTCCCAACGATCTAATAGTTTACAGCTGAAGCAGCACGTTTTCTACTTACAGTAGAAATAGTCACCTCACTTTCAAAATGGCAATCAAAGTTTCATGGCAAAGTTCATCATAAAGACACAAATTCAGTATCAAGGGCACATGGTACATTACTAAATAAATGCTCTGACAAACTAAATGAAGAAGACATCTATAAAAATACAATGTCCATGTTGAATTTTCTTACTACGAATTTCATTGATACTTGTATGGGGAGGGTCATAACAGTCACTGTAAAAGTTTTCTTCTTCCTAAACTTCAGTGGCTATATCTGAGAATAGAACTGCTTGTATTTTTATTTTAACCAAGACATGAATAGATTCTATTTGTCATTTTATATCTTTCTGAACAATCCTCAATATAGTTCTACGGACATGTATGATTTATTGCTTCAATGAAGCTTTGCCTGATGTAGTGTAGTCAGAGGAAAGATAAATGTTATTTGATGTTAAATCAGGAGAGGAACAGAACTGGTAGTAAAATGCATTTATTATGACTTTTATTGACATCAACCTTTTAGCATGAGAGAAATTCCAGTCATGCTGACTGTAGCCTAGCTAACTTTACCTTCTTAGTAACATGAACCCCTCTACCATCCTCACCCTTACCTAAAAACCTAAAAAAAAAACAAAGAAAAACAGTAAAGCCTTAAAATTCCATAAGTTATCTGTACAAAGTTGAATTTTCCCACTTGATGGCTTTTTCCAAGTATTGCCTGAAGGGTCTCAACGAAGTTATGTTGCACCTGTTCTTCTGAGTTCAGTACATATTGTTTTGTGTAACATTCACACCTTCAGACCTTTATTACAGTAGCTTAGTTGTGCAAGTATGGTTCAGGACTCAGAATCCTGTCTGACACAAGGTAACAAAATGAAGGGAAAACTTCAAGCAAGGTGATTTATGAACATACAGTGTATACAATTTAGCCAAAATTTGTGACAAGATATATAAACATAATATTAATATACCTTGGTCGGCTGGAACATTACTATACCTGTGCTAAAACTAGAGGCCAGAGTTTTCTATTTTCCAAAAGCCAAATAACACTTTGTAATGTCATTTTGCACATTACGTCCATTGAAATAGAGCAGTACCAAACCATCAAATTCCGTTTCTAATTTTACAAAATGCAAAACTCTTGCCTCTAAATAAAACCAAGGAAATAGGAAAAGCAGATGTAGAACAAGCAGGAGAAGTCAACATTTAATATGGGCTGGGGTAGGGTACCTGCTAGAGGGGGGATGTGGGGTGGGGGAACCTTTCCCTTAAGCTAAAAAAATATCAATCTTGACCATTCTTTAATGTAAGTGGTATAAAACTAACCTCATTTTGTACACACACCAGTAAAACTGACATGAAGTATATTGGACTGGATATTCTACTTTTCTGATACATAGGGGATAGGGATGAGGTTTGGGAGAAACAGTCAGAATAAAGAAGGATGTAATTCATGAAGTATGTCAAATTTGACTACAGCCATACCAAAAAAGCTTTTTCTCTTTGTCTGGGCCTGAAATAACTAGGGGCACTGAAGGCCATCTTACCCCTTCACTTTGCCTTGATGAACCATAAACATTACCTTTATAACACTAAAGGTTACATGACTCAAGTACTATCTGAATTTGGTGTCCTTCAGCTTCCAAGTTTTGAGATTTAATTACCTTCTTGCTTGGCCTCAGTGCCATGGCATTTTCTGCCAGCCAAATGCTATTTGGCCTTGCCCTTTTCAATTCTTATTTTAGACCTTACCCTGTGTCCTGTATCTTACATCTTTCTCTGTCTTACCAGAATTGACTTCCTCCCTGTCACCCATCACCACTGAGCTCTCATCCCTTACATTTACAATACAGCAAAGGAATTTCTATTGTACTTGTATATTATGTAAATCAAACTACTGTATCTGTGTAGTAGTGCCGATATATAAATCTTAATGCATATCACTCCACTGCAGCCAATGAAGATAAACTGAAAGTTTACAATACAAGAGGGCGCTATACAACATTGTTAGTATTATGTTCAGTTAAAGCAGCACAAGTTTACAAGAACAAATACTTCACAAAGGTGTTTCTCAGGTCCATTATATCTATTCATAAGTAGACTATAGATAAACACCTGCCAAGTTGTCTTCTTTTTTAATGAGCATTCCCAGGATAGCAACTGAAGTGAAAGACAAGTTAATTTTCTGCTGATACCACTTTCCAGACTTATTTTACAGTTACAAAACTCTGGGTAGTTTAAATGTTAGCCACATAAGTTAACGACACATTTCAAACCAAAGCAAGTTCACTGTAAAGGAGTATCTGTGTTCCACAAGACAAATGTTTTAAAAGAACCTCCCGCACCCTCACAAATAATGACTGCTTAGAAATGAAATGTATACTTACAGGAGTAACTGTAAGTAAACTTCATGCAGCCAGAATATTGGTTTCGTGTGAAAGAAACTAATTCAAAAACTTTATAAAACAGCACCAGGTCAAACTCTGGACTCTCAAACATCCAAAGTGAAATCAGAGTCTGGCAGCCACACTGGATAATGGAATAATGCTCCGCAGATCAAAACCAAGTTGAACCAGTGTAAATACCACCAAGATGTGCTTTAAAATCAGTTGCCCAGCTGACAAAGTGAGATACGCACCAGATTGAAGTGCCCTCAGGAGGACCAGTTAACTAGCCGACTTTGCTTTGCTTTCACTTTTTTCAACAAGCACTCAGAGAGTAATTTGGGCTAATTGTATCCAAGACTGATTCACTGCCTGATATTCTGTGAATGACCAGGGATACACTACTATTGCTAAGTACAGTCCGTCAAACTGGTCACTATCTTCAAAATGGCTGCTCATTGGCTATTACCAAAGTGTGTGCTATTTCTTTGCCTTTTGTCATCATATTATGATGTCATGTATGCTGAACATTTTGCTGTACCACGTCAGCAGTTGAGAGTAAAACATGTCAAATGGCTACACTTCTTTACTTTAATGAGCACCGATAAATGTCAAGCTTGACAGATTTTAAGGCACTCCCAAAGCTTTAAGAATCACTAGTTCAAGTCTGAGAGTGGCAAGTCCAATCTCAAATTAGATTCCAAGCACTTGATAAGACAAAAGAGCAAATTTTTATGACACTTGTAAATGGATGTGGGAGGATACCTTTCATTAGCATTTAACTAAATTTATACCTTTGAAAAGTCTTAAATGGCTCTTTCAATGTTTATGGTGAATCAGAGATGAGTGGCTTACCTGCAAATGGTGATGGTTCTGAGTCAAAAGATGACACAGCCATAGCACATGCAGCAGATTCTTCAAGCCTGAGTATGAAAGTGGAAACTATCCCTTTAGTATTAATTCAGGATAAATATGTCTATGTGTGCACAAGACAAATATTTTTTTTCTGGAAGTAACTTCACTATTTCATTAAAATTCATTAGCATAACTGGTGACTCATGGAAACATACCTATTAATTTCTTTTATTGCAAAGATTATGGAGAACTACTGAAAGGTAGGCACTGATTTCAAAAACCCTTGTGGAAACTCCCCGAATTTCTGATAATAGGGGGAAAAGGGGGAAAATGAGATCAAAATATTGCACCTCCATCCTTCGGTATCTCCCATCTATAATTCCATCAATTGTAACTTCTTTCAAAATTTCCTTTGATCAACTAACTAATACACAAATGTCTGAGTGAACAGGCAAAACTGAAATGTGCAGGGAAATGATGACATGCTCTACTAGGACTTATTTGGGATTTAGCCTCCATAAATCACATCCCAATATGCCTGAGTATGTTAGTGCCTTTCTTACAATTGACTTGTGCCTCAGATGCAATAGCGTCTTTTTTCTAGTGTTCTAATGTTGTCTTCCTGTAATCCTTCAATTCTTCTTTAAGTTAGTAGATCATGTAGGACATAACATCCATGCTCTAAACTATTGATACCTTAAAGTTACTACTCAATCAGACTAGCCACATTTACTTTTGCTAACTACCTTTTACATTGACACAAAACTACTTTCCTTTCCATGATCCCATCTGAAGGCCTCATTGAATTAATATTTTGCCAACTTCTGTCTGCAGAGAGAGGACAATTTCAGTTAGCTAAAATTAATTTTTAACTCAAAACATGGCAACTACTGTACTTTGTTTTGAGATTCCTTTGGAAAGATTTTAAACTGCTACCTTAGTTTCTATGATTGTAACTTATTTAATGGTAGTAACAGGACTATCAATAAATTAAAACTGAAAGATTGGACCATAACAGTAGAAGTTGGAAAGAGCACTGTATGCCCTCAACTATGACAGCTATGATACAATAGCACTGATGGGCTGCCACTCTTGCTCTATATCACATATCATTGTGCTATTTCAGTGTCATTTCTTTGACCAGTGTAAAAAGTTTCCCCTTCAGCCCATTAAATACCTATCTTGTAACCTAACATGTTGTGACTCCAAACCAAAGCTTCTGTTGATACTAAACAAGTTTTCCTAGCACATAAGTATTAGACAAAAGACTCATATCAAGAATAATGGACTTATAAATCCAAAACAGTCCTACAAGAGAAAGCCTCAACTCAATACCTTGAATTACTATATCAGCTGAGCTTTTATTGACATGACCTAGTGAAATGTCTTGCTATAACTCTGCTACAGTGGAACCTAACCCAATGTACCAGGCTCCAGGTTATCAAGTGTTTTGAACCTCTGGCCACTTTCTCTTGACTTGAAACTTTTTAAAGCTAGGTGTACTGTAGTAGCCAGTAGGGGATCCTCAGTTTGGGGAAGGGGCAGCTCATTTGTGAGGGCATACACTAATCATTAGAGCAGAGATGGTGGACCTTGGATCCAGGAATTGTTCATTTAAGGAGCGTGGCATTTCCAAAGACCAAGGCTGACCTCATCCCTACCATGGTTTGGGCTGAGGTCAGAAAATTTGGCATTCTTAGCTCCCTTGATAACAAGAAATGTCAAACCACATTCTTAAACTCGTCTTTATTACAGTCATGTATCTAACATTTGTGGATCACTACTATGTAAAGAAATTTGGTACCCAAAACTCCTTAGATGACATGATTAGCACTCTGAAATAAATTTGCCACAAAATATCTGAATTTTCTATGCCCAGGTACCCAGTATGAGAGAAATAAGGCACTCCGAAATTTCTGGATGGCAGCCAGCCAATCACATTCTAAAACACACATTTTGCTACAGTTCCACATCTGCAGTGAGTGGGTCACCATTATGGACATAAATTTGACATCCCAAAAGCTTTGATTCAATGCAGAAAACTGCACTAATACACACAAATTAGACACAATTAAACAAACATAAAGTAAGGCTCCAGATCTTCACATGGATCATGTGAATGCATGTTTAGGATCACTATACCCTGAAGGCCAATACTTGAGACCCTGGGTACTACACTGATATTTAGCACCAACCTGATGTATGCTATACCAATGCATAACTTAGTGTCTGCATCTCTAAGCACTTTACAAGCAGTCACAGTGCCACAGCTGAAGAAAAGATCACTGACGTCCTCGTCATTTATTACTGAAGGCAATCCCTCGATTTGTAGCACATTGGGTCCTGTTAAAGGTGACACCTAAGAATGGAATGAGAAGTGACATTTATAATGAAGGCAAGCATATGAAAGATTGAATAAGACACATATTTTTCTATTTAACACCTTGTTCAACTGTACAATGTACTTCAAATTTACGGTATCACTGGTATTTCAAGCTACAGCAAGTTTGAAACAACAGTTAAAGCAATATAAAACATTCTGGAAATATCCTTTAAGTTGCTTACTAAATGTTTCTGGTCACTGATAATGAAACAATAACCTGGATTAAGTTTCATTGATTCTTACTGGTTTGGTGGGACATACTTGCCAGAAAATTACTTAAAATTAATTTACAAAGCTTTTAACCACTAGCTATACGGTGTTTTTGAGGTCAAATTTCAGAAAATTTTCTGTTTTTGCCTACAATTTAACATTTGCACAAATCTTTATGAACTTTCCACATGTATTTAAAGTTAAGTAGGCTATGTGCCATACATTCCAACCCTTGCACTATTAAAACCAGGACAATTCCAAAACATAAACCATTAACTCTAGGACATTCAGGTATCCTACAATCTGAATGACTTGGAAACCAAAAGTAAGGGGGCATCACAAACAAACAAACAAAAAACACAAGCAAACATATTTTAAGTATAGTACGCATTGCATGCTCATTTTCACTTGGGCAAACAGATGATTCACACACAGTGAACACAAAAGTCTAGTCACAAGATTTCCTCTGGACTAAAGCATTTGAGATGCCTGTTTTTTCTCCTGTACTAATGACCCATGCATGGTACAGAAGATGCAGTGTTCTGATGACAAAATTGTGTTTTAAGAGTACGATTTCCTACAATCTAGGGTGGTTGAATGCCAAACTTTCTACCCATACTGGCAACATAAGCCTGGGAGACGAGGAACCACAATCACAAATTTGCATTATAAAGTGATTTTTCCTGCTATCTGGGTTGTTTGAGAATTCAAATTTTCTCACCTCAGCCCATCCTTGGTGGGTGATGGTCAGTTGTGATCCTGTAGGGGGTGTTTAGTAAGAAATCACCATACAAATAAAGAATCCCTAGAATCATTACTGTCATCTGTGCAGGCAATTTCAGAGCTCCTACAGGTATGTATGAGTTTTGCCCCCACAAATAAGCCACTGTATACATACTTTCTCCATATACTGAATTCTCCCCCGCTGGCTTGAACAGTGATAATGCGATATCTCAAGAAAATGTGCCCCCAGTCCCATCCCCACTGAAAACACTCAAGGACTTTTGGCCCATAATATCTCCTACTGCCCTTGAATCCACTTGACTATGAATTCTAAATTCTTCACATAATGCATAAACAAATATAATGCATAAAAAAAAAAAAAATATTTCCTAAAAATCAGCCTATGAGAATGTCAGCTCTGTTCTTTTTGTTTTACAAACAATGCTGACCCATGTACAGTATATCTTTGTATGCATGTGTTGCAGATTTACATTCTTCAATAGCTCACTAGAGCTAGGGTATCCATTTATGACATAGCATGCATCAGTTGTCAGACATTTTGATCTTTAGGATAGAACTGAGCCAGCCACCTAAAAAGCAATACTATCAATAGTGATCAAGACTCAGTTTTGTTTTTCCTAACCATAGGGGAGAATTGCTGCTCTCTAGCATTGCTGAGGCATTTTTTAAATCAAGCACCCATACAGCAATCTGTGATATATTGAGGGGAGTTTAGTGTCAAGACATCATGTACGCCTCTTGGTTTCACTGCTTCTCAAATATATTTGGAATGTCAGTATCACACACTGACTGATAGTCTGTAAACCGTTTTGTAAAACATCCATCATTGATGCATGTACAATTAACCATACATGAATTCCCGTTTGCCTGTTTGACATAGGAATAGGATACACACATGTATACATTTTTGGATAAAATGGGACAATTAGTTGGTACACCAGCACAGCATAGCCCAAACCGAGACAGTTGTCCATCTTTGGTATATACTTGCCCTTAATATGTAGTCATAATGAACACTGAAAACAAACTTACATCCCCTGGCTGGAATTCTTCATGCCTTACAAACAGTTTGTAATTGAGTTCTTCTTCTTCTGTCCCCGTGTTTACATCCTCCTTGACCCCTCCAGACTCTTTTACTTCTGTCTCTGTTCCTTCATCTAATCTTCCAGCTGTATCATCCTTTTTCTCTTCATTAATGTAAGAAATCTGTTTAGCAACATCTTTTAATGATATTTCTCCACCAGTGTCACTTGAAGATTTTACTCCTTGAAGGCTAGGTTCAGCTAATGAATCAATTACATTAGTTTCCTCTGCATTAGCCTTGGTTTCAAATTCTTTGCCTTTGTTACTGTCTTTATTTTCTTTCTCATTTTTTTGTATTTTGTCTGAATGGTCATTATTTAGATTGGACTTTTCAACTGTCTCTAATTCGCTACACAAATTTTCAATGAGATCTGTCACATCTTGGAATTGCTCTCCACCTGCAGAAGCATTTATTGATGAATTGCTTTCTTTTGCCATAATTTGATCTTCACTTGCAGAGAATTCTTTGAGCTTCTTTTTACTGGTCTTACCATTTTTTGTTGCTTTAGTTTTCCATCCATCCTGCTGATTGTGCAGTGAACTTGGTCCACTCTGCTCTTTGCTCAAAGCAGGCCACTCAGTTCTATTTTTATGACTTGCTGGGAGAGTTGCTGGACATGATTTCCTGGAATGTCCTGATGACTGTGAGAAACTGCTGTCAGTATTAGCATCTAAAAATGGATTCATTTGTTGGCCTAAAAACTTTTTCATTATAAAACCTTTCCCATCCTTTTCATCCATTCTCTGAGCATCTAGAGTGCGGGCTATCAGCTTTTCTCGTGAACTGTATGTTCTAGTGGGAGGACATGCAAAAGATGCAGTGCCCCTTCCCTTGCCTCGAGATGGTCGAACTTCTTTTATAGATCCATCCCGTGATTCCTTTAGGACCTATCAGAAAAAGGAAAAAAGAGAGAGACATAGTCGATAAAAATCTGTGCTTTCTGCAAATCTCATCTGGCATGAAGCTCATGTTCAAAATTTTATAGTATTGGGTCTATGTCAGACTTAATCTGTCCTGAAATCATCCAAGTGATGCTCCCATGGTAGAGTTTGGTAGGAGAGTTGTATGGGGCCCTGATAGTGTCCAGGAGGAGCATCTAGAAGACTCCTGAAAATCATCAAGTCCCAAGTTGTTCCAGATGACAAATTGTTTAGGGTACCACCTGTATCAGGCTTTCTAGCACTCCCACACAAATATCAGGACAAATGAAGTGTACTATGCAGTTGGAAAATTTATGTAGGACTGAAAATATCCAGAAAGTAGGACAAAAGTAGGAAAATAGTTATACAGTACAAAAAATATGGAGCAGTGTGAACTTGAAAAAACAAAAAAGTGCATTTTCAGTCTCAAACAGCTGATATATGCTGTAAAAGGTGGGGGGATATATACAGTAGTCAGTCCAAATGTGCAATGACCTACAGTAAAGTATCTGCTAAACTGCAAGTCAAGTGTTATAGTTCTCAGGAAAAATGTCTCCACCATTCCTTAAAAATTTCCCCTGGTGGATTCAGTTTCTATAATCTGTAATTTTAATGATTGCAATGTGCTTTTCCTTTGCGTATTATTTCATTGACTTTTATGAACAAATTGCACATTTCAAGTCCAACAGCACTGGTATTCCATCTGTTTTATGAAATTTGTTATAAATTTTAGAGTATAAAACACATGTAACATTACGTATGTTACACATGTAACATTACGTATGTTACACATGTAACATTACGTATGTTACACATGTAACATTACATTTGTTACAGTATGCACATGATTTTCAAACCATGAAAGAATTCATTAATGATTTCTCCCATTCATAGTGCTTTATCAGCTACACAGTTATTCTTGTCAACAGTTCTCCTTTTAACAATATTACTTTATATTTGAAGTTAAAGTTCAATTACATAACTTTTGACGAGAAATAAGGCAACAGCAAACATTTCCCCCTACACTTGCAAGACAGAGACATGGAAGTTGTGGAAAGCCTAACAAGTGAACAAAACAACGCTACAGTCATGATGGTGCTTCTCCAGCTCTGCAAGCATAGATGAAGAGTTGAGTGTTTTTCAGACAGTGAGGGGATCATGCTGCCATGGGCTGCCATAAGGCCCTGGTGTGATTCAGCATAATTTTGGTGGGATCTAGACTGAGGAAAAAATCTCCGAAATATCTAAGACATTAATATGATGGGAACACTAGCATGGAACTTTGAGCTGACCTCCGGATGACACTGCAAATACAACAAACTCTTCACAGTTCGCCATTCAGTTCACAGTTATCGTATCTTTACTTTGTACAAAATTTTGCATTAAACAGCTTGCAGCAGGGTGAAACGTACAATCATTATCATCCAAAAAAGTATTTTTTGCATTATATAATTTGAGGTTGCAGGTCTCGCATTAGGTTCTTCTTCTCCAGGGGTCCTCAAACCCATGCATACTTCAACGTGGGGGTCCCAGTCTAAAACTGGGGGTCCCTAGCTAGGTCCTTGGGTAAAATGCAGTCATTTCAGTAGCAAAATCATTACTGATTACTTGTTTAATACTTTCGTTCATCGATAGAACAGGGCTACCCTAACAGTTTTGCTGCTGACGTAAAACACAGTAAAAGTGAACAGAGCTCAGCCAATTTATTAATACCATCCACTGCAGTCATTCTTTCAGGGTTAAGAAGAGCTGTGATTACCTCAACTGTCACTGTGATCCAATGAGAATATGGTAACCATAGGCAGGAGTATTTGGAAAATTGTAACCACATACTTGCTAGGATGCATTTGAAATTTATGTTTCCAAGTTGAAAAGTTGAGATAACCAAAACCACAATGAAGGATTTAAAGAAGTTTTTCATAAATGAATGATGCTTCACTTTCTTATTACAATTGGTTGTAATCCTCATAACAGTGCTTCTAATTGTGGTAGAAGCAAACACCTGGATGATCAGTTTGTCGTAATGTGGCTTGGCAGGGCCATCAGGATGTTTGTCAGTATTTGTGAAACAAATAAATTATAAATGGCAAGTAAAACTATAGATATTCATCCAGTGATAATTCTTTCACATTTGTACATACTTATGAAAAGTTTTGATTTCCAAAAGGAAGGGATTATAGTTCTGAATTTAGAGAAACGATTGCACAAAAAAAGCTGCACTTCTCTGCATATACACTATATGGTAAAAGCACCCCTCACTCCATCTTCCAAGATAAACAGTCAATCTTTAACAGACCCCCAAATAATTAAGTCTGTCAAGAACTTAATATCTAACTTTGTGACACTTGCAAAATCACATAATTTCACAAATTGTAACATTCAAGCTGGCATTAGTACGAACACTTTTCACTTGGGAGTTTCTAACCCTTTGCGATGTCCCATCGTTTACAACATATAATTTACACACAGAACCTACTCTATGAACGTTCGAGTTTCTGGTAATGGAAGCAAGCTGCCTTTAGTGTTTGCATTCTGCTAGTCAGGGTAACCCGACTTCAAGGGCATGCTTTATTTGGCCTTTCATGCCCCCTTGAAGTCAGGGTGCATATTATAGTACTGATTTTGACTTCCAATGAAGGTGGAGCTTAGGGTTTAAATATACATACAGTACTGTATTTATGACAAGCTCTATCGCCATTGGTCACATGAAGCATTCAACCAATAACACTGACATCGCACAAGGTTTGAATCACGGGCATTCAGAGTGCTTTAGTATACATACATTGTATATATGTACAGTGTATGCATAACCCTATGAATAACCCTCTGAACGCCTGAAGTTTGAGTCGCAGTGAACAGCTCAGCTGTAACAAACAAATCCCCAACGTTTTCCATCTTTATCCACAATGATGTCGGCGTGAGGCTTCAGACAGGTATGGAGCAAATGCTATCATCCTTTCATGTGCTAGACTTCTCGGTAAGGATTGGATTCAACGAAAAAAGTATGATGTTTTGTTAACAAGAGATATTGTTTTCTATCCACATTTCCCATTGGCTTTAAATTCGCAACTATATGGATAATCATATCAGATGACAGTTCTTATCTCTGATTGGCCCTCCACGGTTTTTGGTTGGGAAGTAACTTTCTTTATGTTAAATCCGCCCTGACGTAAGGGGTGAGTGATAAGATCAAATGTAAACACGCCCCCTACGTCAGGGTTACACCAACTAGCATTCTGCATGCAGATGTGATTGGGCCATTTCTGCCAGACATACCACATGTAAAAACCACTTATTGCATTGCTGGATCGTTACTAGCTTGCGTCCGTCGAGTGCATACAGCAGCGAACATGACGCCTGTGGAAAATGGTTATGTATATCAGTTGCTTGTGAGTGCAGGGATTATTTTGCCTTATCTTGCGACTCACTTGCAACACTCATCTGGCACTATTTTTAGCGCCAGACGAACTTCATTTGCCGTTTTCTGGGTGCAGTTAGAGCAGTTTCTGGCACTATAACGCTAAAGTTGTGGCCAAATTTCCAGCCGTTGGTCGTTTTGAGGTACAACGAGCCATGCGACCCCAAAACCCACTGGCCTCCTAACCTAACCTGTGCGTCCTCCATCTTGATTAAAGTCTTCAAAATTATTAGAGGTTTTGACAAAAAGGTTATCCATGCTCTGTTTCAACTAAAAAGTCATCAGAATTCCCATATGAGCACAAGAGGGCACGAGATGACTCTTCAAGACTAAAGCAGTGACCTTAACTTATGCTGAGACATTACTACTTCTCTCAGCATGTCATTCATTGATCATTGGAACTCTTTGCCACCAGAAGCTGTACAGTAAAGGCCATAACTATTTTACAGTTCAAAAGGATCACAGGACCTCTATTCAAGAAGCTTGGGGAATTCTACTAGCTTTAAAAGAAGCCATCTGCCCAGAAGCGGTGCCAGGGTATTTAGATAAGGGTGGCAAAGCATGTGATGAGTGATCGCTGTCCTGGGGCAGGGGTCTACAAGGAGGGGGTGTCCCCCTCCCATTTGAGAAATTTTTGGTAATTTAAGGTTGCTTAGATGCAAAATGGTGCTGTCTTTGGGATATTATTGAAACTGATCATTTACTGTAGTGCTGAAAAAATGCTGACAATTTAGTGAATTCTAATTTTTGGTTGGGTGAAAAAGAGAGAAGCCTTTTTCTTTCTAAGAGAAGGGTATGTTGTCAAGAAACCAACTCCTGAAGCCCCCCCCCCTGCCTTTACTGACATCTATTGAGGGAAGTTTTTCTGCAAAAAATACTCTACTTGTGTGGAGTCTACAGACACATTCTTGTACTATTACAAACATTTTCCTTGCTTCATTTGTGCATTATGAAAAGGTATCTAAAGGCTGCAATCACCGGAATAGTGCCTCATGGAAGCTCTGCATTCATTATATGGATCAGTAAGCCTATCCCACTGCTCCTTTTCTCTTCTTTGTTCTCTTTTGCTTCCTCCTTTCTTCTCTTTTGTTTTCTCTTTTTCTTCTTTTTCCCTCTTTTTCAGTTCCTTTGTTTTCCAATTTTCTAGTCTATACTAGTTTTTGGTAGGAAATTTTGTGAATTTGAGATTACTAAAAAGACATAACAAGGAAGCTGGGGAAGGGTCTAAGCACCTCCTCCCTTTTGAGAAATTTTTGTAAATTTGAGTTTGAGTCTTTGGAATATTTTTAGAACTGATCATATCATATATATGGCTGGAAAATGTTTACAATTTAGTGCATTCTTAGTTTTGGATGGGTGAAAGAGGAGAGAAGCATAAGGCAGTCAGCACTTGAGTAAACTTGTAAGAAAGTCCATTTCAGGCGGCACATGAGCTATTTCTACGCCCGAAATTTTTTTAGCTCTACTTTAAGGCTTACCCATGGTGGATCTTTGCTAAGATCAGTGCTTGTTAGTCGTTTCCCCAAAACGAAATATGATGGGGTTAAAACTTGCAAACTATGCAACATTAAAATAATTAGTGCAGGTAGATAGTCAAATGCCTAATGCTCGTTCTTAAGTTTTGAATAATTCTAAGATGGAAAATCTCAGCTACAGTACCTTCGGCCCTATTCTAGTGTTCAAATTAGAAAAAAATTTTACATGCACCTTTGCAAGTAACTTAAAGATTTGACCTGCACAAATAAATTCTTACATGCACTGAATACCGAAATCAAAAACAAAAATACCTGTGATTCTTCCTGTCTTAAGGCCTAGGCTCGGCCTACCTGAACTAGAAATGACAATGAGATGATCAAAAATCACTGTGGGTGAATGTATTGGTTCATTGTTGGTTCGTTGTTGTATTTTCACCAACACAAGGCGTTAATTCTAACAACAGCGTACAGAAGGCCTATCATCAGTTTCTCCGGGATTTGCATCATCATGTGGCCTAATGTTAGGCTTAACGGAAGTATACGTTGCTGTAGGAGTATTAAACGTTAACTAAAATGTCTTGGTTACTATCATCCTCAACTAGCACATTTTCCCAATACCGAAATAAGTATAGGCCTATTTGGCTTTCTCTGGTTAAAGGATTTGTTGTTCTTAGTGAAAGAGACAAGTTTTTATGATTGTATCTTTCACAAGCGAAATTTACCAAAACATACAGAACCTGAACACACTTGCCGACAATGCATGCAACATCAGTGCTACAGTAGGCGCTGGCCCTATGTTCATGTAGCAAATGAACTACACATGGGACATGGCACACACTGTACATAATTATCACATTCTGTACATACTGTACAGACAGCTCACATACTGACACATGCGCACCCCTTCAAGTGCGATAGCTAAGCTAACGTTACAATCGTGAGATCGCAAATCTGCCAACGAATGTTTACAGCCTGCGTAGTGCGAAGCCACATACATGCACGTCGAGTTTTTTTGAGATTTTGATTGATCTTTTGGTAGTATTTTCTAATTAAACTTTATTTTACACACTTTATGTCTTTATGACATCTATCTATGAAGTACTGTACTGAGTAACATTAGATCAACATACACGCTTGCAGATTCAACACAATATCTTTACTAAAATTACTGAAATTCCTCTTGATCAATCCAAGCACCCTATTTGCCCTAGC